>CM075722.1:5554768-5713867 GCA_037974335.1 Prionace glauca
TCACGTGCTCACTGTGTGAGAGAGAGGAAGGGGGGAGAGAGGGAGAGGGGGGGAAAGGGGAGGGAGAGGGGGGAAAGGGAGAGAGAGGGGGGGAAGGGGGGAGAGAGAGGGGGGTGTAGGGGGGGAGAGAGAGGGGGGGGAGAGTGTGAGGAGGGGAAGGGAGGCGGGGGGGAGGGGAGGGGGGACAGAGGGGAGGGAGTGGAGGGTAGAGAGGGAAGGGGGAGAGAGGGGGAGGAGAGTGAGAAGAGGGGACGGAGGTGGGGGGGGAGGGGGACAGAGGGAGGGGTGGGGGAGGGGGGAGAGAGAGGTGGGGGAGAGAGCGGAGGGGGAGTGGGGGAGAGAGAGGAGGGGGGGGAGAGGGGAGGAGGGAGGTAGGGGGGGAGAGGGGAGGAGGGGGTATGGGTAGGGGTGGAGGGGTGGAGGAGGGGGTGGGGGTAGTGGAGGTGGGGGTAGGGGAGGGAGGGGGTGGGGCGTAGAAGAGGAGGGGGTAGGAGGAGGGGGAGAGGGTAGGGGTGGAGGAGGGGGTAGGGGAGGAGGAGGGAGACGGGTGGGGGTAGGGGAGGAGGGGGTAGTGGAGGGGGTGGGAGTAGGGAAGGAGGGGTGGGTGAGGGGATAGAGGAGGGGGTGGGGTGGGAGGGGGGAGGAAGAGGTGGGGGAGGAGGGGAGGATGAAGGAGGACGGGGGTAGGGGAGGAGGAGTAGGGAGAGGGATGGTGGTAGGGGAGAGAGGGTAGTGGGGGTAGGGGAGGAGGGTTGGGGGGTAGAGGAGGAGGAGGGGTGGGGGGTAGGGGAGGAGGAGGGGGTGGGGGTAGGGGAGGAGGAGGGGGTGGGGGGTAGGGGAGGAGGAGGGGTGGTGGGGGTGGGGGTAGGGAGGAGGAGGGGTGGTGGGGGTAGGGTTGGAGGAGGGGGTAGGGGAGGAGGAGGTGTAGGGGGTGCGGAGGAGGAGGGTAGTGGGAGGGGGGTGCGGAGGAGGAGGGGTGGTAGGGGGAGGGGGGGTGCGGAGGAGGCAGGGTAGGGGGGGTGCGGAGGAGAGGGAGGGTGGTGTGGAGGAGGTGTAGGGAGGAGATGGGCGGGTTGGAGACGGGGGGAGCCGGTGGAGGTGGTTTGAGCTGTCAGAACTAAGATTTATTGTTTAAGAATATTTAGATTAGAGTACGGGTGGGTGATAAATATTGTTTATTTAGATTGAAATAGAGGTGGGTGAATAGAATTGAGATACAGATGAACTGTGACCTAATTAAATGATGGAACAGGTCAGAGGGTTGAATGTCCTCTTCCTGTTCCTGTCCATTTTCACAGGCTCTGTGTCAGCTTGAATTGACTGGCTGTGAATATGACGCGCCATCGCTCAAACAATGACGGCTTTCCTCAGTATCACCTTCGACGCATTGGACGCAGAGCGTCGCTCCCTCACATCGCCAGCCGAATCAAGTGAGTGTTATAGAACAAAGAACAACAAAGCACGGGAAACAGGCCCTTCGGCCCAACGAGCCCGCGCCACTGTCCCATTGTCTCAGTGACCTATTCATGATTTAGTCTATGCCTAATGTGTGAGGATCAGGGAGGTCCAATATAGGGACAATTTGTTACCCATCAATCAGCCTAAAAGCACATTTTTGGGATGTGGGAGGAAACCGGAGCACCCGGAGGAAACCCACGCAACCACGGGGAGAACGCGCAAACTCCCACGGACACAGGCCCAAATCCATGTGTCCGCACAGTAACAGAGATAGTCCTCTGAGCTGTCATGATGCCCTCGAGATGGTCCAGTTTAAGCACACCAACGACATGAAGCAGTAGGCAACTCCCGAAGCAACATCCAAGAGCAGCCCACCACAACCTGCCGCATGCATGCCCCTTGCTGGTCAACAAGGTGGACCTAAATGCCTGTGGAGACAAAAAATTCAATATTAAACAGGCAAAGACTCTACATCTCTGAGGCAAAAACGGAATCCCAAGCCTGCAATGTTTATTAAGGCCTGCTATATCCCCCTATATGTAGACCGCTCATGTGGCTGTCCAAGTGACTCTTAAACAACCCTAGCGTGCCTGCTTCCACCACCTTACTTGGCAGTGCATTCCACATCCCCACTACCCTTTGTGTGAAAAACTGCCCTCTAATATTAGTCTTATATCTAGCCCCCCTCACCCTAAGCCCATGACCCCTCGTTCTATTCATTTCTAATAGCGGAAAAAGCTTACCACCATTTACTCTATCTATCCCCTTCATAATCTTATAAACCTCTATTAGATCCCCCCTCAGCCGACGTCTCTCAAGGGAAAACAGCCCACGTGCGTTCAATCTTTCCTCGTAAGACAGCCCTTCCATACCAGGCAACATCCTGGTAAATCTCCTCTGCACTCATGCTGCGTATCCCTGATCCAGCCATGCTGCGTATCCCTGATCAGATTGCAGCGCTCCAGATGTTCATACATCCTATCCTTGAGGATCCTCTCCATTATCTTGCCTATAACTGAAGTCAAGCTCACTGGCCTATAGTTCCCTGGGTTATCCCTCTGACCCTTTTTAAACAATGGTACTACATTTGCAATCCGCCAATCCTCTGGGACCTCACCTGTGTCCAAAGAAGAGACAAAGATTTGCGTCAGAGGACCAGCAATTTCATCCCTCACCTCCCTTAGCAGCCTGGGATAGATGCCATCAGGCCCCGGAGATTTATCCGTCTTTATACTGTCTAAAAGTCCCAACACCTCTTCCCTCGTGATGACTATTTCCCTCAACGGATCCTCAAACTGCTCAAGCACAGCACCAGACATCAGACCCCTCTCCTGCGTGAATACTGACGCAAAGTATTCATTCAAGATCTCCCCCATTCCCCCAGGCTCCAAGCATAGTTCCCCTCCTCTGACCCTGAGAGGACCAATGTTCCCTCTAACCATCCTTTTGTTTTTAACATAGGAGTAAAATGCCTTAGGATTTTCCTTAATCCTACCCGCCAAAGCCATTTCGTGGCCCCTTTTTGCCTTTCTGATGCCCCTTTTAAGTTCTCTCCTACATTCTCTGTATTCTTCTAACGCTATCTCTGTCCTCAAATGCCTAGATCTAGTGTACGCCTCCCTCTTTCTCCTGACCAGGTCCTCAATATCCCTAGTTACCCATGGCTCTCTTATCCTACCTTTCCCATCCTTCCTCTTGACCGGCACATGTCTTTCTTGCAAAGATTTTAGTTTTCCCTTGAGAGACTCCCACATACCCAGCGTCGACCTGCCATCAAACAGTCCGTATCTTTAAGATCCTGCCTAATCCAGTTGTATCTAGCCCTCCCCCAGTTTAACACCCTCCCCTTAGGACAGGCCTCATCTTTATCCATTAATATCTTGAACCAGACAGAGTTGTGGTCACTGTTAGCCACATGCTCTCCTACTTCAACGTCAACCATCTGCCCAGGCTCATTCCCCAGAACCAAGTTCAGTATAGCCCCCTCTCTGGTCGGGCTATCCACATACTGCTCCAGGGATCCTTCCATTACACACTGTACAAATTCCTCCCCGTCAGCACCCTCTGATCTCGGCACCTTCCAATCTACCCCAGGGAGATTAAAATCTCCCACTACCACCACCCTATTCTTCCTGCACTTATCTAGAATGTCCCTGCCTATCCCTTCTTCTGGGAATGCCGGTGTTGGACTGGCGTAAACACAGTAAAAAGTCTGACAACACCAGGTTTTAGTCCAACCGATTTATTTGATAATATTCTCACAAGCTTAAGCTTTCGAGGTTACCCTCTTCGTCAGGTGAATGGAGAGTTAACTCGAAATGGAGGGTAACCTCGAAAGCTTAAGCTTGTGAGAATATTATCAAATAAATCGGTTGGACTAAAACCTGGTGTTGTCAGACTTTTTACTGTATCCCTTCTTCCACAGCCCTCGGGCTGTTGGGCGGTCTGTAGTACACACCCAACATAGTAACATCTCCCTTCCTATTCTTCAACTCCACCCATAGCGACTCGATTCCTATATCCACTATACCTCCCTCCCTCTGCACTGCTATGATGCAATCTTTAACTAACAACGCCACTCCCCCACCTCTCAGTGACCCACCCCTATCTCGCCTGAAACACTTATACCCAGGAACATTCAACTGCCAGTCCTGCCCTTCCTTTAACCAAGTCTCTGTCACCGCCACCACTTCCAACTTTCTTTCGAACATTAATGCCTTCAGTTCATCTGTTTTGCCAGTCACACTCCTAGCATTGAAACACATGCACTGAAGACCCTCACAAACAATCTGATCCTTCTTCCTACCCTCCGGACTTACCCTATCCCCAATCCCAGTTCCGGCCACCTCCCCACCCCCCCCTCCATATTAGTTTAAACCCTGCCGAAACACTCCAGCTAACCTTCCAGCTAAGATATGCATGCCCTTCCCAGTTAACTGTACCCCATCCCTCTTGTATATTTGCCCCTCTTTCATAAAGACTTCCCAGTGGTCTACGAATCTAAAACTCTCTGCCCTACACCAATCCTTCAACCACGCATTTAGTTGGATTATCTCATTATTTCTAGCCCTGCTAGCCCCAGGCACTGGCAGCAGCCCAGTGAACGCCACCCTGGAGGCCCTACATTTCAGCCTGGCCCCCAACTCCCTGAACTGCCTGCGTATGTCCCCCCTGCACTTTGTTCCTACATCCTTCTCTCCTACGTGCACTATCACATCAGACTCAGTCCCTCCACCCTTCAAAATTCCCTCTACCCTTTCTGAAACATCCTGTACCCCTGCTCCAGGGAGGCAGACTACCATCCTGGAGTCCCGCTTTTGCCCACAGAACCGCCTGTCAATCCCCTTGACTTTCCCATCCCCCACCACTATCTCACACCCTGCACTCTTCACTTTCTGATCTCCCTCCCTTGCCTTCTCTATGCCAGCTGTCACCCCACCCTTGACATTCCGGGGTAATTCTTCCGGGGCATTCCTAGTGCCATGACTCCTTTTCTTTTTGCTCTTCCTAACTGTAACCCATCCATCTCTCCTCCTAGGTCCTGGTATCTGCTCAGTGTTACTGTCCCTATCCATTACCTCCTCATTTTCCCTAACTAAAAACATATCCTCCAGCCTCAGTTCCAGCTGCCTCACTCGGGCCCTTAATCGCTGCACCTCTAGACATTTCCCGCATATGTGGGCTTTCGGGAGATGTGCTGTCTCCAGAAATGTCCACATATGGCAACGAACACAATGAACACGTGTAACCCTAGACCCTGCCATTATGTTTGCCCCCTTTTAAGGTGTCCTATTAATTCCTGTTACCAAGCCAGCGCACGCCCAAGCCCAGTGAGCTTTAGCCCTTTTACCTCTCACTCTGCTTCCCGCCTCACTCCGCTGCCCACTATCTACCTTGGCCTTCTTTTTATACTCCCGCGCTCCCTTCCCAGCAGCCCCTGCTACGGAGCGCCAAAACGAACAAAAAACCCTCTCGAACTATAAGTCAGTCAAAAAACAGTAATTATAAAGCAGCACACTCACCAAAAGGCAGCCACTCGTCGAAATCTCTGCTCCAGAGAACAGTGAGAACAGTGTTATAGAACAGTATCGGGCAGGACTGAGGAAACAGGTACATCATCAACTGGCATTGGCAGATAAACAGGACCATGTCTGTCTAAGAACACAAGAAATAGGAGCAGGAGTAGGCCATCTAGCCCTTCGAGCCTGCCCCACCATTCAATAAGATCATGGCTGATCTGTCGCTGCTCAGTTCCACTTTCCCGCCCTCTCCCCATAACCCTTAATCCCCTCGCTTATCAAAAACCTATCTACCCGTGACTTAAATATGTTTAGCGAGGTAGCCTCCACCACTTCCAGAGAATTCCAGAGATTCACCACCCTTTGAGTGAAGAACTTCCTCCTCAACTCCGATCTAAACTGCTCCCCCCTTATCTTAAAGCTGTGCCCTCTAGTCCTACTGTCCTTTCTGAGCGGGAAGAATCTCTCTACCTCTACCCTATCCATCCCCTTCATTATCTTATACGTCTCTATAAGATCCCCCCTCATCCTTCTAAACTCCAATGAGTACAGACCCAGTCTATTTAGTCTCTGTTCGTAATCCAACCCCGTCATCTCCGGTATCAGCGTAGTGAACCTCCTCTGCAGTCCCTCCAAGGCCAAAATATCCTTGCGTAAGTGCGGCGACCAAAACTGCACACAGTACTCCAGCTGCAGCCTCACCAGTTCCCTGTACCGTTGCAGCAAGACCTCCCTACTTTTATATTCTATCCCCCTTGCTATAAAGGCCAGTATCCCATTTACCTTCTTGATCACCTGCAGACTGGGTTTTTACGACTCATGCACAAGGATCCCCAGGTCCCTCTGCACTGTAGCTTGCTGCAGCTTTTCGCCCTTTAAATAGTAATCCCTTCTATTATTCCCGCCAAAGTGGGTAACCTCACACTTGCTAACATCATACTCCGTCTGCCAGGTCCTCGCCCACTCGCTCAGCCTATCCAGATCCCTCTGCAGTCTTTCCACACCTTCCGCACAATTTGCTTTTCCGCTCATCTTCGTGTCATCAGTAAATTTCGTCACCCTACACTCAGCCCCCTCCTCCAGATCATCTATATAAATAGTAAATAGCTGAGGCCCCAGCACCGACCCCTGGGGCACTCCACAAGTCACCAACCGCCAATCCGAATAGCACCCATTGACCCCCACTCTCTGCCTCCTATTAGACTGCCAATCCTCTATCCGCGCTAACACCTTACCCCCTAACCTTCTGAAGCAACCTTTTGTGCGGCACCTTATGAAAGAACAAAGAACAACACAGCACGGGAAACAGGCCCTTCGGCCCAATGAGCCCGCGCCGCTGTCCCATTGTCAGTGACCTGTTCATGATTTTAGTCTATGCCTAATGTGTGAGGATGTGGGTATGCCGGCGTTGGACGCCAGTCCAACGCCGGCATACCCACATCATGACTACTATTGACACCACAAACTGACTTTTTACTAATGTGTGAGGATCAGGGAGGTCCAATATAGGGACAATTTGTTACCCAATCAATCAGCCTAAAAGCACATTTTTGGGATGTGGGAGGAAACCGGAGTACCCGGAGGAAACCCACGCAACCATGGGGAGAACGCGCAAACTCCCACGGACACAGGCCCAACTCCATGTGTCTGCACAGCAACAGAGATAGTCTCTGAGCTGTCATGTTGCCCTCGAGATGGTCCAGTTTACGCACACCAATGACATGAAGCAGTAGGCAACTCCCGAAGCAATATCCAAGAGCAGCCCACCACAACCTGCCGCACGCATGCCCCTTGCTGGACTTAAATGCCTGTGGACAAAAAATTCATTATTAAAAAGACTCTATATCCCTGAGGCTAAAACTGAATCCCAAGCCTACAATGTTTAGTAAGGCCTGCTATATCCCCCTATATGTAGACCGCTCATGTGGCTGTCTAAGTGACTCTTGAACAACCCTAGCGTGCCTGCTTCCACCACCTTACTCGGCAGTGCATTCCACATCCCCACTACCCTTTGTGTGAAAAACTGCCCTCTAATATTAGTCTTATATCTAGCCCCCCTCACCCTAAGCCTGTGACCTCTCGTTCTATCCATTTCTAATAGCGGAAAAAGCTTACCACCATTTACTCTATCTACCCCCTTCATAATCTTATAAACCTCTATTAGATCCCCCCTCAGCCGACGTCTCTCAAGGGAAAACAGCCCAAGTGCGTTCAATCTTTCCTCGTAAGACAGCCTTTCCATACCAGGCAACATCCTGGTAAATCTCCTCTGCACTCTCTCCAGGATCTCTACATCCTTCCGGTAGTACGGCGACCAGAACTGGACGCAGTACTCCAGGTGAGGCCTAACCAACGTTCTATACAACTGCAACATCAGACTCCTACTCTTATATTCTATACCCCTTCCTATGAAGGCTAACATGCCATACGCTTTCCTCATCATATTCTGCACCTGCACTGACACCTTCAGGGACTTGTGTACCTGCACCCCCAGGTCTCTCTGCGTATCTATACTCCGGATAGTTCTACCTTTTATCATATAACTCCCCTCCACATTATTCTGGCAAAAGTGCATCACCTCGCATTTCTCCGGATTAAATTCCATTTGCCATCTATCTGCCCAATCTACCAGCCTATCTATGTCCTGTTGCATTGCCAGGCACTGCTCTTCAGTACCCGCCAATCCAACCATCTTAGTGTCATCAGCAAATTTGCTGATCACACCACCTACCCCCTCTTCCAAGTCATTAATATATAC
The DNA here is from genome assembly GCA_037974335.1 of Prionace glauca. Lineage (NCBI taxonomy): Eukaryota > Metazoa > Chordata > Chondrichthyes > Carcharhiniformes > Carcharhinidae > Prionace > Prionace glauca. The sequence goes on from CM075722.1 coordinate 5,563,004, forward strand.
TACAAATAGTAGAGGTCCTAGTACCGAGCCCTGCGGCACCCCACTGGTGACAGACCTCCAATTGGAAAAGGAGCCTTCCACTACTACCCGCTGTCTCCTCCTCCCAAGCCAGTTCTCCACCCATCTACATACCTGGCCTTGTATCCCATGAGCCTTCACCTTTTCTATCAGCCTACCGTGAGGGACCTTGTCAAACGCCTTACTGAAATCCATATAGACAACATCAACGGCTTGTCCTTCGTCAACCGTTTTTGTCACCTCTTCAAAAAATTCCAACAGATTCGTAAGGCACGACCTCTCTGTAACGAAGCCATGCTGCGTATCCCTGATCAGATTGCAGCGCTCCAGATGCTCATACATCCTATCCTTGAGGATCCTCTCCATTATCTTGCCTATAACTGAAGTCAAGCTCACCGGCCTATAGTTCCCTGGGTTATCCCTCTGACCCTTCTTAAACAACGGTACTACATTTGCAATCCGCCAATCCTCTGGGACCTCACCTGTGTCCAAAGAAGAGACAAAGATTTGCGTCAGAGACCCAGCAATTTCATCCCTCACCTCCCTTAGCAGCCTGGGATAGATGCCATCAGGCCCTGGAGATTTATCCGTCTTTATACTGTCTAAAAGTCCCAACACTTCTTCCCTCGTGATGACTATTTCCCTCAACGGATCCTCAAACTCCTCAAGCACAGCAGCAGACATCAGACCCCTCTCCTACGTGAATACCGACGCAAAGTATTCATTCACGATCTCCCCCATTCCCCCAGGCTCCAAGCATAGTTCCCCTCCTCTGTCCCTGAGAGGACCAATGTTCCCTCTAACCATCCTTTTGTTTCTAATATAGGAGTAAAATGCCTTAGGATTTTCCTTAATCCTACCCGCCAAAGCCATTTCATGGCCCCTTTTTGCCTTTCTGATGCCCCTTTTAAGTTCTCCTAGATTCTCTGTATTCTTCTAACGCTATCTCTGTCCTCAAATGCCTAGATCTAGTTTTCGCCTCCCTCTTTCTCCTGACCAGGTCCTCAATATCCCTAGTTACCCACGGCTCTCTTATCCTACCTTTCCCATCCTTCCTCTTGACCGGCACATGTCTTTCTTGCAAAGATTTTAGTTTTCCCTTGAGAGACTCCCACATACCCAGCGTCGACCTGCCATCAAACAGCTTACCCCAGTCCGTATCTTTAAGATCCTGCCTAATCCAGTTGTATCTAGCCCTCCCCCAGTTTAACACCCTCCCCTTAGGACAGGCCTCATCTTTATCCATTAATATCTTGAACCAGACAGAGTTGTGGTCACTGTTAGCCACATGCTCTCCTACTTCAACGTCAACCATCTGCCCAGGCTCATTCCCCAGAACCAAGTTCAGTATAGCCCCCTCTCTGGTCGGGCTATCCACATACTGCTCCAGGGATCCTTCCATTACACACTGTACAAATTCCTCCCCGTCAGCACCCTCTGATCTCGGCACCTTCCAATCTATCCCAGGGAGATTAAAATCTCCCACTACCACCACCCTATTCTTCCTGCACTTATCTAGAATGTCCCTGCCAATCCCTTCTTCTGGGAATGCCGGTGTTGGACTGGCGTAAACACAGTAAAAAGTCTGACAACACCAGGTTTTAGTCCAATGGATTTATTTGATAATATTCTCACAAGCTTAAGCTTTCGAGGTTACCCTCTTCGTCAGGTGAATGGAGAGTTAACTCAAAATGGAGGGTAACCTCGAAAGCTTAAGCTTGTGAGAATATTTTCAAATAAATCGGTTGGACTAAAACCTGGTGTTGTCAGACTTTTTACTGTATCCCTTCTTCCACAGCCCTCGGGCTGTTGGGCGGTCTGTAGTACACACCCAACATAGTAACATCTCCCTTCCTATTCTTCAACTCCACCCATAGCGACTCGATTCCTATATCCACTATACCTCCCTCCCTCTGCATTGCTACGATGCAATCTTTAACTAACAACGCCACTCCCCCACCTCTCAGTGACCCACCCCTGGGAGATGAATGTACAGTGTTATCAAGTGTTCAGGAAGGATAGGCAGGAGGAAAGAGGGGGTGGAGTAGCTCTGCTGATTAAGGATAGTATCAAGGTGGTAGCAAGGGATGATATCGGAGCCAAGGAGCAGAAAGTGGAATCGTTGTGGGTGGAGATTAGGAACAGAAAAGGGAGGAAGACGCTAGTGGGTGTCGTCTATAGGCCCCCGAATAATGATGTGGAGGTGGGGCGGGCTGTTAACGCGCAAATAAGTGCAGCGTGCAGGAATGGGACGGCAGTAGTTATGGGAGATTTCAATCTGCATATTGATTGGTCGACCCATGTTGGACGAGGTGGGCTCGAGGAGGAGTTCTTGGAATGCTGCCGGGATAATTTCCTTGAACAGTGTGTGTTGGAGCCGACGAGGGAGCGAGCTATCTTGGATCTGGTGCTATGTAATGAGGCGGGTAGAATTAGGGACCTTGCGGTGAAGGATCCTCTTGGAGAGAGTGATCATTGTATGGTGGAGTTTCTGGTGCAGATGGAGGAGGAGAAAGTGGGTTCCCAGACACGCGTCCTTTGTTTGAATAGAGGGGAGTATGGTAGGATGAGAGAAGAATTGGCGAATGTGGACTGGGGGAACGCGTTGGAAGGTAGGTCTGCTGAGGAGCAGTGGAGGATCTTTAAGGAGATCTTTCTTGGTGCTCAGCAGAAATTTATTCCGATGGTTAAAAAGGACAGTAGGAGGAGAGGTAATAAGCCGTGGATAACGAAGGAGGTGAAGGAAAGTGTTAAATTAAAAGCGGAGGAGTTTAGAGTAGCTAAGAGCAGTGGGCGAGAAGAGGATTGGGAAAGGTTTAAATGTCAACAAAGATTGACAAAGAAATTGATAAAGGAGGGTAGGAGAAGCTATGAGGCTGGGCTAGCACTTAATATAAAAAAGGATAGCAAGAGTTTTTATAAATATATAAAAAGGAAGAGGCTGGCTAGGATAAACGTTGGTCCTTTAGAGGATGAGAAAGGGGAGCTAGTGGTAGGGGATAGGGATATGGCTAAGGTCTTGAATAACTTCTTTGTTTCTGTCTTCACGGAGGAGGACGTGAATAATTTGCCGGGTGTTAGCGATGGAAAGGTGGTAGGAATGGAGGGTCTTAATGACATTACTGTTACTAGAGAGGTGGTGCTCGACAGACTGGAGGGGCTGATTGTGGACAAGTCCCCAGGACCGGATGGAATGCATCCGAGGGTTCTGAAAGAAATGGCGGAGGTGATAGTGGATGCCTTGGTGGTTATTTTCCAGACGTCGCTGGATTCCGGGGAAGTGCCGGAAGATTGGAAAACGGCTAATGTTACGCCGTTGTTTAAGAAGGGTGCCAGGCAAAAGGCGGGGAATTATAGGCCGGTTAGTTTAACGTCTGTGGTAGGTAAAATGTTAGAAACCGTCATTAAGGAGGAAATAGCGAGGCATCTTGAGGGGAATTGCTTGATAGGGCGGACGCAACACGGTTTCATTAAAGGGAAGTCGTGTCTGACAAATTTACTGGAGTTCTACGAGGATGTGTCTAGGGCAGTAGATGGAGGAGAGCCGGTGGATGTGGTCTTTCTGGATTTTCAGAAGGCGTTTGACAAGGTACCTCACAAGAGGTTATTGCAGAAGGTCAGGGGACATGGAGTTGGGGGTAGGGTGTTAGCGTGGATAGAGGATTGGTTGTCAAATAGGAGGCAGAGAGTGGGGGTCAATGGATGCTATTCGGATTGGCGGTTGGTGACTAGTGGGGTGCCCCAGGGGTCGGTGCTGGGGCCTCAGCTATTTACCATTTATATAGATGATCTGGAGGAGGGAACCGAGTGCAGGGTGTCGAAATTTGCTGATGACACCAAGATTGGGGGAAAGGCAAATTGTGCGGAGGGTGTGGAGAGTCTGCAGAAGGATCTAGATAGGCTGGGCGAATGGGCCAGGAAATGGCAAATGGAATTTAATGTTGGCAAGTGTGAGGTGGTCCACTTTGGTAGGAGGAATGGTAGGAAGGACTATTACTTACGGGGCGAAAAACTGCAGCAGGCGACGGTGCAGAGGGACCTCGGGGTCCTTGTGCATGAGTCGCAAAAACCCAGCTTGCAGGTGCAGCAGGTGGTCAGGAAGGCGAATGGGATGCTGGCCTTCACAGCGAAGGGGATTGAATATAAAAGTAGGGAGGTCTTGCTGCAGCTGTATAGGGCATTGGTGAGGCCGCAGCTGGAGTACTGTGTGCAGTTTTGGGCGCCGCACCTGCGCAAGGATGTTTTGGCCCTGGAGGGAGTGCAGAGGAGGTTTACTCGGCTGATACCGGAGTTGAGGGGATTGAGCTATGAGGAGAGGCTGAATAAACTAGGCTTGTACTCGTTAGAGTTTAGAAGAATGAGGGGAGATCTCATTGAGACGTATAAGATGATGAATGGGATGGATAGGATAGAGGTGGAGAGACTGTTCCCGCTCAAAAAAGACAGTAGGACTAGGGGGCACAGCCTCAAGATAAAGGGGGGGCGGTTTAGAACAGAGTTGAGGAGGAACTTCTTCACTCAAAGGGTGGTGAATCTCTGGAATTCTCTGCCCGTTGAAGTAGTGGAGGCTGCCTCGCTAAATATTTTTAAGAAACGGGTTGATGGGTTTTTGATAAGAGAAGGGATTAAGGGTTATGGGGAGAGGGCGGGAAGGTGGAGCTGAGTCACGACAGATCAGCCATGATCTTATTGAATGGCGGGGCAGGCTCGAAGGGCCAGATGGCCTACTCCTGCTCCTATTTCTTATGTTCTTATGTTCTTATGTTCTTATCTCGCCTGAAACACTTATACCCAGGAACATTCAACTGCCAGTCCTGCCCTTCCTTTAACCAAGTCTCTGTCACTGCCACCACTTCCAACTTTCTTTCGAACATTAATGCCTTCAGTTCATCTGTTTTGCCAGTCACACTCCTAGCATTGAAACACATGCACTGAAGACCCTCACAAACAATCTGATCCTTCTTCCTACCCTCCGGACTTACCCTATCCCCAATCCCAGTTCCATCCACCTCCCCACCCCCCCTCCATATTAGTTTAAACCCTGCCGAAACACTCCAGCTAACCTTCCAGCTAAGATATGCATGTCCTTCCCAGTTAACTGTACCCCATCCCTCTTGTATATTTGCCCCTCTTTCATAAAGACTTCCCAGTGGTCTACGAATCTAAAACTCTCTGCCCTACACCAATCCTTCAACCACGCATTTAGTTGGATTATCTCATTATTTCTAGCCCTGCTAGCCCCAGGCACTGGCAGCAGCCCAGTGAACGCCACCCTGGAGGCCCTACATTTCAGCCTGGCCCCCAACTCCCTGAACTGCCTGCGTATGTCCCCCCTGCACTTTGTTCCTACATCCTTCTCTCCTACGTGCACTATCACATCAGACTCAGTCCCTCCACCCTTCAAAATTCCCTCTACCCTTTCTGAAACATCCTGTACCCCTGCTCCAGGGAGGCAGACTACCATCCTGGAGTCCCGCTTTTGCCCACAGAACCGCCTGTCAATCCCCTTGACTTTCCCATCCCCCACCACTATCTCACACCCTGCACTCTTCACTTTCTGATCTCCCTCCCTTGCCTTCTCTATGCCAGCTGTCACCCCACCCTTGACATTCCGGGGTAATTCCTCCGGGGCATTCCTAGTGCCATGACTCCTTTTCTTTTTGCTCTTCCTAACTGTAACCCATCCATCTCTCCTCCTAGGTCCTGGTATCTGCTCAGTGTTACTGTCCCTATCCATTACCTCCTCATTTTCCCTAACTAAAAACATATCCTCCAGCCTCAGTTCCAGCTGCCTCACCCGGGCCCTTAATCGCTGCACCTCTAGACATTTCCCGCATATGTGGGCTTTCGGGAGATGTGCTGTCTCCAGAAATGTCCACATATGGCAACGAACACAATGAACACGTGTAACCCTAGACCCTGCCATTATGTTTGCCCCCTTTTAAGGTGTCCTATTAATTCCTGTTACCAAGCCAGCGCACGCCCAAGCCCAGTGAGCTTTAGCCCTTTTACCTCTCACTCTGCTTCCCGCCTCACTCCGCTGCCCACTATCTACCTTGGCCTTCTTTTTATACTCCCGCGCTCCCTTCCCAGCAGCCCCTGCTACGGAGCGCCAAAACGAACAAAAAACCCTCCCGAACTATAAGTCAGTCAAAAAACAGTAATTATAAAGCAGCACACTCACCAAAAGGCAGCCACTCGTCGAAATCTCTGCTCCAGAGAACAGTGAGAACAGTGTTATAGAACAGTATCGGGCAGGACTGAGGAAACAGGTACATCATCAACTGGCATTGGCAGATAAACAGGACCATGTCTGTCTAAGAACACAAGAAATAGGAGCAGGAGTAGGCCATCTAGCCCTTCGAGCCTGCCCCACCATTCAATAAGATCATGGCTGATCTGTCGCTGCTCAGTTCCACTTTCCCGCCCTCTCCCCATAACCCTTAATCCCCTCGCTTATCAAAAACGTATCTACCCGTGACTTAAATATGTTTAGCGAGGTAGCCTCCACCACTTCAACGGGCAGAGAATTCCAGAGATTCACCACCCTTTGAGTGAAGAACTTCCTCCTCAACTCCGATCTAAACTGCTCCCCCCTTATCTTAAAGCTGTGCCCTCTAGTCCTACTGTCCTTTGCTGTGTCCGCACAGCAACAGAGATAGCCTCTGAGCTGTCATGTTGCCCTCGAGATGGTCCAGTTTACGCACACCAATGACATGAAGCAGTAGGCAACTCCCGAAGCAATATCCAAGAGCAGCCCACCACAACCTGCCGCACGCATGCCCCTTGCTGGACTTAAATGCCTGTGGACAAAAAATTCATTATTAAAAAGACTCTATATCCCTGAGGCTAAAACTGAATCCCAAGCCTACAATGTTTAGTAAGGCCTGCTATATCCCCCTATATGTAGACCGCTCATGTGGCTGTCCAAGTGACTCTTGAACAACCCTAGCGTGCCTGCTTCCACCACCTTACTCGGCAGTGCATTCCACATCCCCACTACCCTTTGTGTGAAAAACTGCCCTCTAATATTAGTCTTATATCTAGCCCCCCTCACCCTAAGCCTGTGACCTCTCGTTCTATCCATTTCTAATAGCGGAAAAAGCTTACCACCATTTACTCTATCTACCCCCTTCATAATCTTATAAACCTCTATTAGATCCCCCCTCAGCCGACGTCTCTCAAGGGAAAACAGCCCAAGTGCGTTCAATCTTTCCTCGTAAGACAGCCCTTCCATACCAGGCAACATCCTGGTAAATCTCCTCTGCACTCTCTCCAGGATCTCTACATCCTTCCGGTAGTACGGCGACCAGAACTGGACGCAGTACTCCAGGTGAGGCCTAACCAACGTTCTATACAACTGCAACATCAGACTCCTACTCTTATATTCTATACCCCTTCCTATGAAGGCTAACATGCCATACGCTTTCCTCATCATATTCTGCACCTGCACTGACACCTTCAGGGACTTGTGTACCTGCACCCCCAGGTCTCTCTGCGTATCTATACTCCGGATAGTTCTACCTTTTATCATATAACTCCCCTCCACATTATTCTGGCAAAAGTGCATCACCTCGCATTTCTCCGGATTAAATTCCATTTGCCATCTATCTGCCCAATCTACCAGCCTATCTATGTCCTGTTGCATTGCCAGGCACTGCTCCTCAGTACCCGCCAATCCAACCATCTTAGTGTCATCAGCAAATTTGCTGATCACACCACCTACCCCCTCTTCCAAGTCATTAATATATACTACAAATAGTAGAGGTCCTAGTACCGAGCCCTGCGGCACCCCACTGGTGACAGACCTCCAATTGGAAAAGGAGCCTTCCACTACTACCCGCTGTCTCCTCCTCCCAAGCCAGTTCTCCACCCATCTACATACCTGGCCTTGTATCCCATGAGCCTTCACCTTTTCTATCAGCCTACCGTGAGGGACCTTGTCAAACGCCTTACTGAAATCCATATAGACAACATCAACGGCTTGTCCTTCGTCAACCGTTTTTGTCACCTCTTCAAAAAATTCCAACAGATTCGTAAGGCACGACCTCTCTGTAACGAAGCCATGCTGCGTATCCCTGATCAGATTGCAGCGCTCCAGATGCTCATACATCCTATCCTTGAGGATCCTCTCCATTATCTTGCCTATAACTGAAGTCAAGCTCACCGGCCTATAGTTCCCTGGGTTATCCCTCTGACCCTTCTTAAACAACGGTACTACATTTGCAATCCGCCAATCCTCTGGGACCTCACCTGTGTCCAAAGAAGAGACAAAGATTTGCGTCAGAGGCCCAGCAATTTCATCCCTCACCTCCCTTAGCAGCCTGGGATAGATGCCATCAGGCCCTGGAGATTTATCCGTCTTTATACTGTCTAAAAGTCCCAACACTTCTTCCCTCGTGATGACTATTTCCCTCAACGGATCCTCAAACTCCTCAAGCACAGCAGCAGACATCAGACCCCTCTCCTACGTGAATACCGACGCAAAGTATTCATTCAAGATCTCCCCCATTCCCCCAGGCTCCAAGCATAGTTCCCCTCCTCTGTCCCTGAGAGGACCAATGTTCCCTCTAACCATCCTTTTGTTTCTAATATAGGAGTAAAATGCCTTAGGATTTTCCTTAATCCTACCCGCCAAAGCCATTTCATGGCCCCTTTTTGCCTTTCTGATGCCCCTTTTAAGTTCTCCTAGATTCTCTGTATTCTTCTAACGCTATCTCTGTCCTCAAATGCCTAGATCTAGTTTCCGCCTCCCTCTTTCTCCTGACCAGGTCCTCAATATCCCTAGTTACCCACGGCTCTCTTATCCTACCTTTCCCATCCTTCCTCTTGACCGGCACATGTCTTTCTTGCAAAGATTTTAGTTTTCCCTTGAGAGACTCCCACATACCCAGCGTCGACCTGCCATCAAACAGCTTACCCCAGTCCGTATCTTTAAGATCCTGCCTAATCCAGTTGTATCTAGCCCTCCCCCAGTTTAACACCCTCCCCTTAGGACAGGCCTCATCTTTATCCATTAATATCTTGAACCAGACAGAGTTGTGGTCACTGTTAGCCACATGCTCTCCTACTTCAACGTCAACCATCTGCCCAGGCTCATTCCCCAGAACCAAGTTCAGTATAGCCCCCTCTCTGGTCGGGCTATCCACATACTGCTCCAGGGATCCTTCCATTACACACTGTACAAATTCCTCCCCGTCAGCACCCTCTGATCTCGGCACCTTCCAATCTATCCCAGGGAGATTAAAATCTCCCACTACCACCACCCTATTCTTCCTGCACTTATCTAGAATGTCCCTGCCAATCCCTTCTTCTGGGAATGCCGGTGTTGGACTGGCGTAAACACAGTAAAAAGTCTGACAACACCAGGTTTTAGTCCAATGGATTTATTTGATAATATTCTCACAAGCTTAAGCTTTCGAGGTTACCCTCTTCGTCAGGTGAATGGAGAGTTAACTCAAAATGGAGGGTAACCTCGAAAGCTTAAGCTTGTGAGAATATTATCAAATAAATCGGTTGGACTAAAACCTGGTGTTGTCAGACTTTTTACTGTATCCCTTCTTCCACAGCCCTCGGGCTGTTGGGCGGTCTGTAGTACACACCCAACATAGTAACATCTCCCTTCCTATTCTTCAACTCCACCCATAGCGACTCGATTCCTATATCCACTATACCTCCCTCCCTCTGCACTGCTACGATGCAATCTTTAACTAACAACGCCACTCCCCCACCTCTCAGTGACCCACCCCTGGGAGATGAATGTACAGGGTTATCAAGTGTTCAGGAAGGATAGGCAGGAGGAAAGAGGGGGTGGAGTAGCTCTGCTGATTAAGGATAGTATCAAGGTGGTAGCAAGGGATGATATCGGAGCCAAGGAGCAGAAAGTGGAATCGTTGTGGGTGGAGATTAGGAACAGAAAAGGGAGGAAGACGCTAGTGGGTGTCGTCTGTAGGCCCCCGAATAATGATGTGGAGGTGGGGCGGGCTGTTAACGCGCAAATAAGTGCAGCGTGCAGGAATGGGACGGCAGTAGTTATGGGAGATTTCAATCTGCATATTGATTGGTCGACCCATGTTGGACGAGGTGGGCTCGAGGAGGAGTTCTTGGAATGCTGCCGGGATAATTTCCTTGAACAGTGTGTGTTGGAGCCGACGAGGGAGCGAGCTATCTTGGATCTGGTGCTATGTAATGAGGCGGGTAGAATTAGGGACCTTGCGGTGAAGGATCCTCTTGGAGAGAGTGATCATTGTATGGTGGAGTTTCTGGTGCAGATGGAGGAGGAGAAAGTGGGTTCCCAGACACGCGTCCTTTGTTTGAATAGAGGGGAGTATGGTAGGATGAGAGAAGAATTGGCGAATGTGGACTGGGGGAACGCGTTGGAAGGTAGGTCTGCTGAGGAGCAGTGGAGGATCTTTAAGGAGATCTTTCTTGGTGCTCAGCAGAAATTTATTCCGATGGTTAAAAAGGACAGTAGGAGGAGAGGTAATAAGCCGTGGATAACGAAGGAGGTGAAGGAAAGTGTTAAATTAAAAGCGGAGGAGTTTAGAGTAGCTAAGAGCAGTGGGCGAGAAGAGGATTGGGAAAGGTTTAAATGTCAACAAAGATTGACAAAGAAATTGATAAAGGAGGGTAGGAGAAGCTATGAGGCTGGGCTAGCACTTAATATAAAAAAGGATAGCAAGAGTTTTTATAAATATATAAAAAGGAAGAGGCTGGCTAGGATAAACGTTGGTCCTTTAGAGGATGAGAAAGGGGAGCTAGTGGTAGGGGATAGGGATATGGCTAAGGTCTTGAATAACTTCTTTGTTTCTGTCTTCACGGAGGAGGACGTGAATAATTTGCCGGGTGTTAGCGATGGAAAGGTGGTAGGAATGGAGGGTCTTAATGACATTACTGTTACTAGAGAGGTGGTGCTCGACAGACTGGAGGGGCTGATTGTGGACAAGTCCCCAGGACCGGATGGAATGCATCCGAGGGTTCTGAAAGAAATGGCGGAGGTGATAGTGGATGCCTTGGTGGTTATTTTCCAGACGTCGCTGGATTCCGGGGAAGTGCCGGAAGATTGGAAAACGGCTAATGTTACGCCGTTGTTTAAGAAGGGTGCCAGGCAAAAGGCGGGGAATTATAGGCCGGTTAGTTTAACGTCTGTGGTAGGTAAAATGTTAGAAACCGTCATTAAGGAGGAAATAGCGAGGCATCTTGAGGGGAATTGCTTGATAGGGCGGACGCAACACGGTTTCATTAAAGGGAAGTCGTGTCTGACAAATTTACTGGAGTTCTACGAGGATGTGTCTAGGGCAGTAGATGGAGGAGAGCCGGTGGATGTGGTCTTTCTGGATTTTCAGAAGGCGTTTGACAAGGTACCTCACAAGAGGTTATTGCAGAAGGTCAGGGGACATGGAGTTGGGGGTAGGGTGTTAGCGTGGATAGAGGATTGGTTGTCAAATAGGAGGCAGAGAGTGGGGGTCAATGGATGCTATTCGGATTGGCGGTTGGTGACTAGTGGGGTGCCCCAGGGGTCGGTGCTGGGGCCTCAGCTATTTACCATTTATATAGATGATCTGGAGGAGGGAACCGAGTGCAGGGTGTCGAAATTTGCTGATGACACCAAGATTGGGGGAAAGGCAAATTGTGCGGAGGGTGTGGAGAGTCTGCAGAAGGATCTAGATAGGCTGGGCGAATGGGCCAGGAAATGGCAAATGGAATTTAATGTTGGCAAGTGTGAGGTGGTCCACTTTGGTAGGAGGAATGCTAGGAAGGACTATTACTTACGGGGCGAAAAACTGCAGCAGGCGACGGTGCAGAGGGACCTCGGGGTCCTTGTGCATGAGTCGCAAAAACCCAGCTTGCAGGTGCAGCAGGTGGTCAGGAAGGCGAATGGGATGCTGGCCTTCATAGCGAAGGGGATTGAATATAAAAGTAGGGAGGTCTTGCTGCAGCTGTATAGGGCATTGGTGAGGCCGCAGCTGGAGTACTGTGTGCAGTTTTGGGCGCCGCACCTGCGCAAGGATGTTTTGGCCCTGGAGGGAGTGCAGAGGAGGTTTACTCGGCTGATACCGGAGTTGAGGGGATTGAGCTATGAGGAGAGGCTGAATAAACTAGGCTTGTACTCGTTAGAGTTTAGAAGAATGAGGGGAGATCTCATTGAGACGTATAAGATGATGAATGGGATGGATAGGATAGAGGTGGAGAGACTGTTCCCGCTCAAAAAAGACAGTAGGACTAGGGGGCACAGCCTCAAGATAAAGGGGGGGCGGTTTAGAACAGAGTTGAGGAGGAACTTCTTCACTCAAAGGGTGGTGAATCTCTGGAATTCTCTGCCCGTTGAAGTAGTGGAGGCTGCCTCGCTAAATATTTTTAAGAAACGGGTTGATGGGTTTTTGATAAGAGAAGGGATTAAGGGTTATGGGGAGAGGGCGGGAAGGTGGAGCTGAGTCACGACAGATCAGCCATGATCTTATTGAATGGCGGGGCAGGCTCGAAGGGCCAGATGGCCTACTCCTGCTCCTATTTCTTATGTTCTTATGTTCTTATGTTCTTATCTCGCCTGAAACACTTATACCCAGGAACATTCAACTGCCAGTCCTGCCCTTCCTTTAACCAAGTCTCTGTCACTGCCACCACTTCCAACTTTCTTTCGAACATTAATGCCTTCAGTTCATCTGTTTTGCCAGTCACACTCCTAGCATTGAAACACATGCACTGAAGACCCTCACAAACAATCTGATCCTTCTTCCTACCCTCCGGACTTACCCTATCCCCAATCACAGTTCCGGCCACCTCCCCACCCCCCCTCCATATTAGTTTAAACCCTGCCGAAACACTCCAGCTAACCTTCCAGCTAAGATATGCATGCCCTTCCCAGTTAACTGTACCCCATCCCTCTTGTATATTTGCCCCTCTTTCATAAAGACTTCCCAGTGGTCTACGAATCTAAAACTCTCTGCCCTACACCAATCCTTCAACCACGCATTTAGTTGGATTATCTCATTATTTCTAGCCCTGCTAGCCCCAGGCACTGGCAGCAGCCCAGTGAACGCCACCCTGGAGGCCCTACATTTCAGCCTGGCCCCCAACTCCCTGAACTGCCTGCGTATGTCCCCCCTGCACTTTGTTCCTACATCCTTCTCTCCTCCGTGCACTATCACATCAGACTCAGTCCCTCCACCCTTCAAAATTCCCTCTACCCTTTCTGAAACATCCTGTACCCCTGCTCCAGGGAGGCAGACTACCATCCTGGAGTCCCGCTTTTGCCCACAGAACCGCCTGTCAATCCCCTTGACTTTCCCATCCCCCACCACTATCTCACACCCTGCACTCTTCACTTTCTGATCTCCCTCCCTTGCCTTCTCTATGCCAGCTGTCACCCCACCCTTGACATTCCGGGGTAATTCCTCCGGGGCATTCCTAGTGCCATGACTCCTTTTCTTTTTGCTCTTCCTAACTGTAACCCATCCATCTCTCCTCCTAGGTCCTGGTATCTGCTCAGTGTTACTGTCCCTATCCATTACCTCCTCATTTTCCCTAACTAAAAACATATCCTCCAGCCTCAGTTCCAGCTGCCTCACCCGGGCCCTTAATCGCTGCACCTCTAGACATTTCCCGCATATGTGGGCTTTCGGGAGATGTGCTGTCTCCAGAAATGTCCACATATGGCAACGAACACAATGAACACGTGTAACCCTAGACCCTGCCATTATGTTTGCCCCCTTTTAAGGTGTCCTATTAATTCCTGTTACCAAGCCAGCGCACGCCCAAGCCCAGTGAGCTTTAGCCCTTTTACCTCTCGCTCTGCTTCCCGCCTCACTCCGCTGCCCACTATCTACCTTGGCCTTCTTTTTATACTCCCGCGCTCCCTTCCTAGCAGCCCCTGCTACGGAGCGCCAAAACGAACAAAAAACCCTCTCGAACTATAAGTCAGTCAAAAAACAGTAATTATAAAGCAGCACACTCACCAAAAGGCAGCCACTCGTCGAAATCTCTGCTCCAGAGAACAGTGAGAACAGTGTTATAGAACAGTATCGGGCAGGACTGAGGAAACAGGTACATCATCAACTGGCATTGGCAGATAAACAGGACCATGTCTGTCTAAGAACACAAGAAATAGGAGCAGGAGTAGGCCATCTAGCCCTTCGAGCCTGCCCCACCATTCAATAAGATCATGGCTGATCTGTCGCTGCTCAGTTCCACTTTCCCGCCCTCTCCCCATAACCCTTAATCCCCTCGCTTATCAAAAACCTATCTACCCGTGACTTAAATATGTTTAGCGAGGTAGCCTCCACCACTTCAACGGGCAGAGAATTCCAGAGATTCACCACCCTTTGAGTGAAGAACTTCCTCCTCAACTCCGATCTAAACTGCTCCCCCCTTATCTTAAAGCTGTGCCCTCTAGTCCTACTGTCCTTTCTGAGCGGGAAGAATCTCTCTACCTCTACCCTATCCATCCCCTTCATTATCTTATACGTCTCTATAAGATCCCCCCTCATCCTTCTAAACTCCAATGAGTACAGACCCAGTCTATTTAGTCTCTGTTCGTAATCCAACCCCCTCATCTCCGGTATCAGCCTAGTGAACCTCCTCTGCAGTCCCTCCAAGGCCAAAATATTCTTGCGTAAGTGCGGCGACCAAAACTGCACACAGTACTCCAGCTGCAGCCTCACCAGTTCCCTGTACCGTTGCAGCAAGACCTCCCTACTTTTATATTCTATCCCCCTTGCTATAAAGGCCAGTATCCCATTTACCTTCTTGATCACCTGCAGACTGGGTTTTTACGACTCATGCACAAGGATCCCCAGGTCCCTCTGCACTGTAGCTTGCTGCAGCTTTTCGCCCTTTAAATAGTAATCCCTTCTATTATTCCCGCCAAAGTGGGTAACCTCACACTTGCTAACATCATACTCCGTCTGCCAGGTCCTCGCCCACTCGCTCAGCCTATCCAGATCCCTCTGCAGTCTTTCCACACCTTCCGCACAATTTGCTTTTCCGCTCATCTTCGTGTCATCAGTAAATTTCGTCACCCTACACTCAGCCCCCTCCTCCAGATCATCTATATAAATAGTAAATAGCTGAGGCCCCAGCACCGACCCCTGGGGCACTCCACAAGTCACCAACCGCCAATCCGAATAGCACCCATTGACCCCCACTCTCTGCCTCCTATTAGACTGCCAATCCTCTATCCGCGCTAACACCTTACCCCCTAACCTGAAGCAACCTTTTGTGCGGCACCTTATGAAAGAACAAAGAACAACACAGCACGGGAAACAGGCCCTTCGGCCCAATGAGCCCGCGCCGCTGTCCCATTGTCAGTGACCTATTCATGATTTTAGTCTATGCCTAATGTGTGAGGATGTGGGTATGCCGGCGTTGGACGCCAGTCCAACGCCGGCATACCCACATCATGACTACTATTGACACCACAAACTGACTTTTTACTAATGTGTGAGGATCAGGGAGGTCCAATATAGGGACAATTTGTTACCCAATCAATCAGCCTAAAAGCACATTTTTGGGATGTGGGAGGAAACCGGAGTACCCGGAGGAAACCCACGCAACCATGGGGAGAACACGCAAACTCCCACGGACACAGGCCCAAATCCATGTGTCCGCACAGCAACAGAGATAGCCTCTGAGCTGTCATGTTGCCCTCGAGATGGTCCAGTTTACGCACACCAATGACATGAAGCAGTAGACAACTCCCAAAGCAATATCCAAGAGCAGCCCACCACAACCTGCCGCCTGCATGCCCCTTACTGGACTTAAATGCCTGTGGACAAAAAATTCATTATTAAAAAGACTCTATATCCCTGAGGCTAAAACTGAATCCCAAGCCTACAATGTTTAGTAAGGCCTGCTATATCCCCCTATATTACAAGAAGGATGTAGAGGCTTTGGAGAGGGTGCAGAGGAGGTTTACCAGGATGTTGCCTGGTATGGAGGGGAGATCCTATGAGGAGAGATTGAGTGATTTGGGGTTGTTTTCGCTGGAAAGAAGGCGGCTAAGAGGGGATCTCATTGAAACATATAAGATGATTAGAGGTTTAGACAGGGTAGATAGTGATAGCCTTTTTCCTAGGATGGAGAAAGCTAACATGAGGGGGCACGATTTTAAATTAAGGGGGGGTAGTTATAGGACAGATGTCAGGGGTAGGTTCTTTACCCAGAGGGTGGTGAGGGACTGGAATGCCCTGCCAGCTGCAGTTGTAAATGCACCTAGTTTGGGGGCGTTTAAAAGATCTGTGGATAGGTTTATGGATGAAAAGGGATTGGTTTAGGCTAGTGGGTCATTGTTTTGTAACTGGTCGGCGCAACATCGTGGGCCGAAGGGCCTGTTCTGCGCTGTAATGTTCTATGTTCTATGTTCTATGTTCTATATGTAGACCGCTCATGTGGCTGTCCAAGTGACTCTTGAACAACCCTAGCGTGCCTGCTTCCACCACCTTACTCGGCAGTGCATTCCACATCCCCACTACCCTTTGTGTGAAAAACTGCCCTCTAACATTAGTCTTATATCTAGCCCCCCTCACCCTAAGCCTGTGACCTCTCGTTCTATCCATTTCTAATAGCAGAAAAAGCTTACCACCATTTACTCTATCTGTCCCCTTCATAATCTTATAAACCTCTATTAGATCCCCCCTCAGCCGACGTCTCTCAAGGGAAAACAGCCCAAGTGCGTTCAATCTTTCCTCGTAAGACAGCCCTTCCATACCAGGCAACATCCTGGTAAATCTCCTCTGCACTCTCTCCAGGATCTCTACATCCTTCCGGTAGTACGGCGACCAGAACTGGACGCAGTACTCCAGGTGAGGCCTAACCAACGTTCTATACAACTGCAACATCAGACTCCTACTCTTATATTCTATACCCCTTCCTATGAAGGCTAACATGCCATACGCTTTCCTCATCATTTTCTGCACCTGCACCGACACCTTCAGGGACTTGTGTACCTGCACCCCCTGGTCTCTCTGCGTATCTATTCTCCGGATAGTTCTACCTTTTATCGTATAACTCCCCTCCACATTATTCTGGCAAAAGTGCATCACCTCGCATTTCTCCGGATTAAATTCCATTTGCCATCTATCTGCCCAATCTACCAGCCTGTCTATGTCCTGTTGCATTGCCAGGCACTGCTCCTCAGTACCCGCCAATCCAACCATCTTAGTGTCATCAGCAAATTTGCTGATCACACCACCTACCCCCTCTTCCAAGTCATTAATATATACTACAAATAGTAGAGGTCCTAGTACCGAGCCCTGTGGCACCCCACTGGTGACAGACCTCCAATTGGAAAAGGAGCCCTCCACTACTACCCGCTGTCTCCTCCTCCCAAGCCAGTTCTCCACCCATCTACATACCTGGCCTTGTATCCCATGAGCCTTCACCTTTTCTATCAGCCTACTGTGAGGGACCTTGTCAAACGCCTTACTGAAATCCATAGACAACATCAATGGCTTGTCCTTCGTCAACCGTTTTTGTCACCTCTTCAAAAAATTCCAATAGATTCGTAAGGCACGACCTCCCTGTAACGAAGCCATGCTGCGTATCCCTGATCAGATTGCAGCGCTCCAGATGCTCATACATCCTATCCTTGAGGATCCTCTCCATTATCTTGCCTATAACTGAAGTCAAGCTCACCGGCCTATAGTTCCCTGGGTTATCCCTCTGACCCTTCTTAAATAACGGTACAACATTTGCAATCCGCCAATCCTCTGGGACCTCACCTGTGTCCAAAGAAGAGACAAAGATTTGCGTCAGAGGCCCAGCAATTTCATCCCTCACCTCCCTTAGCAGCCTAGGATAGATGCCATCAGGCCCCGGAGATTTATCTGTCTTTATACTGTCTAAAAGTCCCAACACCTCTTCCCTCGTGATGACTATTTCCCTCAACGGATCCTCAAACTCCTCAAGCACAGCAGCAGACATCAGACCCCTCTCCTGCGTGAATACCGACGCAAAGTATTCATTCAAGATCTCCCCCATTCCCCCAGGCTCCAAGCATAGTTCCCCTCCTCTGTCCCTGAGAGGACCAATGTTCCCTCTAACCATCCTTTTGTTTCTAATATAGGAGTAAAATGCCTTAGGATTTTCCTTAATCCTACCCGCCAAAGCCATTTCGTGGCCCCTTTTTGCCTTTCTGATGCCCCTTTTAAGTTCTCCTAGATTCTCTGTATTCTTCTAACGCTATCTCTGTCCTCAAATGCCTAGATCTAATGTACGCCTCCCTCTTTCTCCTGACCAGGTCCTCAATATCCCTAGTTACCCACGGCTCTCTAATCCTACCTTTCCCATTCCTTCCTCTTGACCGGCACATGTCTTTCCTGTAAAGATTTTAGTTTTCCCTTGAGAGACTCCCACATACCCAGCGTCGACCTACCATTAAACAGCGTACCCCAGTCCGTATCTTTAAGATCCTGCCTAATCCGGTTGTATCTATCCCTCCCCCAGTTTAACACCCTCCCCTTAGGACAGGCTTCATCTTTATCCATTAATATCTTGAACCAGACAGAGTTGTGGTCACTGTTAGCCACATGCTCTCCTACTTCAACGTCAACCATCTGCCCAGGCTCATTCCCCAGAACCAAGTTCAGTATAGCCCCCTCTCTGGTTGGGCTATCCACATACTGCTCCAGGGATCCTTCCATTACACACTGTACAAATTCCTCCCCGTCAGCACCCTCTGATCTCGGCACCTTCCAATCTACCCCAGGGAGATTAAAATCTCCCACTACCACCACCCTATTCTTCCTGCACTTATCTAGAATGTCCCTGCTTATCCCTTCTTCTGGGAATGCCGGTGTTGGACTGGCGTAAACACAGTAAAAAGTCTGACAACACCAGGTTTTAGTCCAACCGATTTATTTGATAATATTCTCACAAGCTTAAGCTTTCGAGGTTACCCTCTTCGTCAGGTGAATGGAGAGTTAACTCAAAATGGAGGGTAACCTCGAAAGCTTAAGCTTGTGAGAATATTATCAAATAAATCGGTTGGACTAAAACCTGGTGTTGTCAGACTTTTTACTGTATCCCTTCTTCCACAGCCCTCGGGCTGTTGGGCGGTCTGTAGTACACACCCAACATAGTAACATCTCCCTTCCTATTCTTCAACTCCACCCATAGCGACTCGATTCCTATATCCACTCTACCTCCCTCCCTCTGCACTGCGATGATGCAATCTTTAACTAACAACGCCACTCCCCCACCTCTCAGTGACCCACCCCTATCTCGCCTGAAACACTTATACCCAGGAACATTCAACTGCCAGTCCTGCCCTTCCTTTAACCAAGTCTCTGTCACTGCCACCACTTCCAACTTTCTTTCGAACATTAATGCCTTCAGTTCATCTGTTTTGCCAGTCACACTCCTAGCATTGAAACACATGCACTGAAGACCCTCACAAACAATCTGATCCTTCTTCCTACCCTCCGGACTTACCCTATCCCCAATCCCAGTTCCATCCACCTCCCCACCCCCCCTCCATATTAGTTTAAACCCTGCCGAAACACTCCAGCTAACCTTCCAGCTAAGATATGCATGCCCTTCCCAGTTAACTGTACCCCATCCCTCTTGTATATTTGCCCCTCTTTCATAAAGACTTCCCAGTGGTCTACGAATCTAAAACTCTCTGCCCTACACCAATCCTTCAACCACGCATTTAGTTGGATTATCTCATTATTTCTAGCCCTGCTAGCCCCAGGCACTGGCAGCAGCCCAGTGAACGCCACCCTGGAGGCCCTACATTTCAGCCTGGCCCCCAACTCCCTGAACTGCCTGCGTATGTCCCCCCTGCACTTTGTTCCTACATCCTTCTCTCCTCCGTGCACTATCACATCAGACTCAGTCCCTCCACCCTTCAAAATTCCCTCTACCCTTTCTGAAACATCCTGTACCCCTGCTCCAGGGAGGCAGACTACCATCCTGGAGTCCCGCTTTTGCCCACAGAACCGCCTGTCAATCCCCTTGACTTTCCCATCCCCCACCACTATCTCACACCCTGCACTCTTCACTTTCTGATCTCCCTCCCTTGCCTTCTCTATGCCAGCTGTCACCCCACCCTTGACATTCCGGGGTAATTCCTCCGGGGCATTCCTAGTGCCATGACTCCTTTTCTTTTTGCTCTTCCGAACTGTAACCCATCCATCTCTCCTCCTAGGTCCTGGTATCTGCTCAGTGTTACTGTCCCTATCCATTACCTCCTCATTTTCCCTAACTAAAAACATATCCTCCAGCCTCAGTTCCAGCTGCCTCACCCGGGCCCTTAATCGCTGCACCTCTAGACATTTCCCGCATATGTGGGCTTTCGGGAGATGTGCTGTCTCCAGAAATGTCCACATATGGCAACGAACACAATGAACACGTGTAACCCTAGACCCTGCCATTATGTTTGCCCCCTTTTAAGGTGTCCTATTAATTCCTGTTACCAAGCCAGCGCACGCCCAAGCCCAGTGAGCTTTAGCCCTTTTACCTCTCACTCTGCTTCCCGCCTCACTCCGCTGCCCACTATCTACCTTGGCCTTCTTTTTATACTCCCGCGCTCCCTTCCCAGCAGCCCCTGCTACGGAGCGCCAAAACGAACAAAAAACCCTCCCGAACTATAAGTCAGTCAAAAAACAGTAATTATAAAGCAGCACACTCACCAAAAGGCAGCCACTCGTCGAAATCTCTGCTCCAGAGAACAGTGAGAACAGTGTTATAGAACAGTATCGGGCAGGACTGAGGAAACAGGTACATCATCAACTGGCATTGGCAGATAAACAGGACCATGTCTGTCTAAGAACACAAGAAATAGGAGCAGGAGTAGGCCATCTAGCCCTTCGAGCCTGCCCCACCATTCAATAAGATCATGGCTGATCTGTCGCTGCTCAGTTCCACTTTCCCGCCCTCTCCCCATAACCCTTAATCCCCTCGCTTTTCAAAAACCTATCTACCCGTGACTTAAATATGTTTAGCGAGGTAGCCTCCACCACTTCAACGGGCAGAGAATTCCAGAGATTCACCACCCTTTGAGTGAAGAACTTCCTCCTCAACTCCGATCTAAACTGCTCCCCCCTTATCTTAAAGCTGTGCCCTCTAGTCCTACTGTCCTTTCTGAGCGGGAAGAATCTCTCTACCTCTACCCTATCCATCCCCTTCATTATCTTATACGTCTCTATAAGATCCCCCCTCATCCTTCTAAACTCCAATGAGTACAGACCCAGTCTATTTAGTCTCTGTTCGTAATCCAACCCCCTCATCTCCGGTATCAGCGTAGTGAACCTCCTCTGCAGTCCCTCCAAGGCCAAAATATCCTTGCGTAAGTGCGGCGACCAAAACTGCACACAGTACTCCAGCTGCAGCCTCACCAGTTCCCTGTACCGTTGCAGCAAGACCTCCCTACTTTTATATTCTATCCCCCTTGCTATAAAGGCCAGTATCCCATTTACCTTCTTGATCACCTGCAGACTGGGTTTTTACGACTCATGCACAAGGATCCCCAGGTCCCTCTGCACTGTAGCTTGCTGCAGCTTTTCGCCCTTTAAATAGTAATCCCTTCTATTATTCCCGCCAAAGTGGGTAACCTCACACTTGCTAACATCATACTCCGTCTGCCAGGTCCTCGCCCACTCGCTCAGCCTATCCAGATCCCTCTGCAGTCTTTCCACACCTTCCGCACAATTTGCTTTTCCGCTCATCTTCGTGTCATCAGTAAATTTCGTCACCCTACACTCAGCCCCCTCCTCCAGATCATCTATATAAATAGTAAATAGCTGAGGCCCCAGCACCGACCCCTGGGGCACTCCACAAGTCACCAACCGCCAATCCGAATAGCACCCATTGACCCCCACTCTCTGCCTCCTATTAGACTGCCAATCCTCTATCCGCGCTAACACCTTACCCCCTAACCTTCTGAAGCAACCTTTTGTGCGGCACCTTATGAAAGAACAAAGAACAACACAGCACGGGAAACAGGCCCTTCGGCCCAATGAGCCCGCGCCGCTGTCCCATTGTCAGTGACCTATTCATGATTTTAGTCTATGCCTAATGTGTGAGGATGTGGGTATGCCGGCGTTGGACGCCAGTCCAACGCCGGCATACCCACATCATGACTACTGTTGACACCACAAACTGACTTTTTACTAATGTGTGAGGATCAGGGAGGTCCAATATAGGGACAATTTGTTACCCAATCAATCAGCCTAAAAGCACATTTTTGGGATGTGGGAGGAAACCGGAGTACCCGGAGGAAACCCACGCAACCATGGGGAGAACACGCAAACTCCCACGGACACAGGCCCAAATCCATGTGTCCGCACAGCAACAGAGATAGCCTCTGAGCTGTCATGTTGCCCTCGAGATGGTCCAGTTTACGCACACCAATGACATGAAGCAGTAGGCAACTCCCAAAGCAACATCCAAGAGCAGCCCACCACAACCTGCCGCACGCATGCCCCTTACTGGACTTAAATGCCTGTGGACAAAAAATTCATTATTAAAAAGACTCTATATCCCTGAGGCTAAAACTGAATCCCAAGCCTACAATGTTTAGTAAGGCCTGCTATATCCCCCTATATGTAGACCGCTCATGTGGCTGTCCAAGTGACTCTTGAACAACCCTAGCGTGCCTGCTTCCACCACCTTACTCGGCAGTGCATTCCACATCCCCACTACCCTTTGTGTGAAAAACTGCCCTCTAATATTAGTCTTATATCTAGCCCCCCTCACCCTAAGCCTGTGACCTCTCGTTCTATCCATTTCTAATAGCGGAAAAAGCTTACCACCATTTACTCTATCTACCCCCTTCAGAATCTTATAAACCTCTATTAGATCCCCCCTCAGCCGACGTCTCTCAAGGGAAAACAGCCCAAGTGCGTTCAATCTTTCCTCGTAAGACAGCCCTTCCATACCAGGCAACATCCTGGTAAATCTCCTCTGCACTCTCTCCAGGATCTCTACATCCTTCCGGTAGTACGGCGACCAGAACTGGACGCAGTACTCCAGGTGAGGCCTAACCAACGTTCTATACAACTGCAACATCAGACTCCTACTCTTATATTCTATACCCCTTCCTATGAAGGCTAACATGCCATACGCTTTCCTCATCATATTCTGCACCTGCACTGACACCTTCAGGGACTTGTGTACCTGCACCCCCAGGTCTCTCTGCGTATCTATACTCCGGATAGTTCTACCTTTTATCATATAACTCCCCTCCACATTATTCTGGCAAAAGTGCATCACCTCGCATTTCTCCGGATTAAATTCCATTTGCCATCTATCTGCCCAATCTACCAGCCTATCTATGTCCTGTTGCATTGCCAGGCACTGCTCCTCAGTACCCGCCAATCCAACCATCTTAGTGTCATCAGCAAATTTGCTGATCACACCACCTACCCCCTCTTCCAAGTCATTAATATATACTACAAATAGTAGAGGTCCTAGTACCGAGCCCTGCGGCACCCCACTGGTGACAGACCTCCAATTGGAAAAGGAGCCTTCCACTACTACCCGCTGTCTCCTCCTCCCAAGCCAGTTCTCCACCCATCTACATACCTGGCCTTGTATCCCATGAGCCTTCACCTTTTCTATCAGCCTACCGTGAGGGACCTTGTCAAACGCCTTACTGAAATCCATATAGACAACATCAACGGCTTGTCCTTCGTCAACCGTTTTTGTCACCTCTTCAAAAAATTCCAATAGATTCGTAAGGCATGACCTCTCTGTAACGAAGCCATGCTGCGTATCCCTGATCAGATTGCAGCGCTCCAGATGCTCATACATCCTATCCTTGAGGATCCTCTCCATTATCTTGCCTATAACTGAAGTCAAGCTCACCGGCCTATAGTTCCCTGGGTTATCCCTCTGACCCTTCTTAAACAACGGTACTACATTTGCAATCCGCCAATCATCTGGGACTTCACCTGTGTCCAAAGAAGAGACAAAGATTTGCGTCAGAGGCCCAGCAATTTCATCCCTCACCTCCCTTAGCAGCCTGGGATAGATGCCATCAGGCCCTGGAGATTTATCCGTCTTTATACTGTCTAAAAGTCCCAACACTTCTTCCCTCGTGATGACTATTTCCCTCAACGGATCCTCAAACTCCTCAAGCACAGCAGCAGACATCAGACCCCTCTCCTACGTGAATACCGACGCAAAGTATTCATAGAACATAGAACATAGAACATTACAGCGCAGAACAGGCCCTTCGGCCCACGATGTTGCGCCGACCAGTTACAAAACAATGACCCACTAGCCTAAACCAATCCCTTTTCATCCATAAACCTATCCACAGATCTTTTAAACGCCCCCAAACTAGGTGCATTTACAACTGCAGCTGGCAGGGCATTCCAGTCCCTCACCACCCTCTGGGTAAAGAACCTACCCCTGACATCTGTCCTATAACTACCCCCCCTTAATTTAAAATCGTGCCCCCTCGTGTTAGCTTTCTCCATCCTAGGAAAAAGGCTATCACTATCTACCCTGTCTAAACCTCTAATCATCTTATATGTTTCAATGAGATCCCCTCTTAGCCGCCTTCTTTCCAGCGAAAACAACCCCAAATCACTCAATCTCTCCTCATAGGATCTCCCATTCATTCAAGATCTCCCCCATTCCCCCAGGCTCCAAGCATAGTTCCCCTCCTCTGTCCCTGAGAGGACCAATGTTCCCTCTAACCATCCTTTTGTTTCTAATATAGGAGTAAAATGCCTTAGGATTTTCCTTAATCCTACCCGCCAAAGCCATTTCGTGGCCCCTTTTTGCCTTTCTGATGCCCCTTTTAAGTTCTCCTAGATTCTCTGTATTCTTCTAACGCTATCTCTGTCCTCAAATGCCTAGATCTAGTGTACGCTTCCCTCTTTCTCCTGACCAGGTCCTCAATATCCCTAGTTACCCACGGCTCTCTTATCCTACCTTTCCCATCCTTCCTCTTGACCGGCACATGTCTTTCTTGCAAAGATTTTAGTTTTCCCTTGAGAGACTCCCACATACCCAGCGTCGACCTACCATTAAACAGCGTACCCCAGTCCGTATCTTTAAGATCCTGCCTAATCCGGTTGTATCTATCCCTCCCCCAGTTTAACACCCTCCCCTTAGGACAGGCTTCATCTTTATCCATTAATATCTTGAACCAGACAGAGTTGTGGTCACTGTTAGCCACATGCTCTCCTACTTCAACGTCAACCACCTGCCCAGGCTCATTCCCCAGAACCAAGTTCTGTATAGCCCCCTCTCTGGTCGGGCTATCCACATACTGCTCCAGGGATCCTTCCATTACACACTGTACAAATTCCTCCCCGTCAGCACCCTCTGATCTCGGCACCTTCCAATCTACCCTGGGGAGATTAAAATCTCCCACTACCACCACCCTATTCTTCCAGCACTTATCTAGAATGTCCCTGCCTATCCCTTCTTCTGGGAATGCCGGTGTTGGACTGGCGTAAACACAGTAAAAAGTCTGACAACACCAGGTTTTAGTCCAACCGATTTATTTGATAATATTCTCACAAGCTTAAGCTTTCGAGGTTACCCTCTTCGTCAGGTGAATGGAGAGTTAACTCAAAATGGAGGGTAACCTCGAAAGCTTAAGCTTGTGAGAATATTATCAAATAAATCGGTTGGACTAAAACCTGGTGTTGTCAGACTTTTTACTGTATCCCTTCTTCCACAGCCCTCGGGCTGTTGGGCGGTCTGTAGTACACACCCAACATAGTAACATCTCCCTTCCTATTCTTCAACTCCACCCATAGCGACTCGATTCCTATATCCACTATACCTCCCTCCCTCTGCACTGCTATGATGCAATCTTTAACTAATAACGCCACTCCCCCACCTCTCAGTGACCCACCCCTATCACGCCTGAAACACTTATACCCAGGAACATTCAACTGCCAGTCCTGCCCTTCCTTTAACCAAGTCTCTGTCACTGCCACCACTTCCAACTTTCTTTCGAACATTAATGCCTTCAGTTCATCTGTTTTGCCAGTCACACTCCTAGCATTGAAACACATGCACTGAAGACCCTCACAAACAATCTGATCCTTCTTCCTACCCTCCGGACTTACCCTATCCCCAATCCCAGTTCCGGCCACCTCCCCACCCCCCCTCCATATTAGTTTAAACCCTGCCGAAACACTCCAGCTAACCTTCCAGCTAAGATATGCATGCCCTTCCCAGTTAACTGTACCCCATCCCTCTTGTATATTTGCCCCTCTTTCATAAAGACTTCCCAGTGGTCTACGAATCTAAAACTCTCTGCCCTACACCAATCCTTCAACCACGCATTTAGTTGGATTATCTCATTATTTCTAGCCCTGCTAGCCCCAGGCACTGGCAGCAGCCCAGTGAACGCCACCCTGGAGGCCCTACATTTCAGCCTGGCCCCCAACTCCCTGAACTGCCTGCGTATGTCCCCCCTGCACTTTGTTCCTACATCCTTCTCTCCTACGTGCACTATCACATCAGACTCAGTCCCTCCACCCTTCAAAATTCCCTCTACCCTTTCTGAAACATCCTGTACCCCTGCTCCAGGGAGGCAGACTACCATCCTGGAGTCCCGCTTTTGCCCACAGAACCGCCTGTCAATCCCCTTGACTTTCCCATCCCCCACCACTATCTCACACCCTGCACTCTTCACTTTCTGATCTCCCTCCCTTGCCTTCTCTATGCCAGCTGTCACCCCACCCTTGACATTCCGGGGTAATTCCTCCGGGGCATTCCTAGTGCCATGACTCCTTTTCTTTTTGCTCTTCCTAACTGTAACCCATCCATCTCTCCTCCTAGGTCCTGGTATCTGCTCAGTGTTACTGTCCCTATCCATTACCTCCTCATTTTCCCTAACTAAAAACATATCCTCCAGCCTCAGTTCCAGCTGCCTCACCCGGGCCCTTAATCGCTGCACCTCTAGACATTTCCCGCATATGTGGGCTTTCGGGAGATGTGCTGTCTCCAGAAATGTCCACATATGGCAACGAACACAATGAACACGTGTAACCCTAGACCCTGCCATTATGTTTGCCCCCTTTTAAGGTGTCCTATTAATTCCTGTTACCAAGCCAGCGCACGCCCAAGCCCAGTGAGCTTTAGCCCTTTTACCTCTCACTCTGCTTCCCGCCTCACTCCGCTGCCCACTATCTACCTTGGCCTTCTTTTTATACTCCCGCGCTCCCTTCCCAGCAGCCCCTGCTACGGAGCGCCAAAACGAACAAAAAACCCTCCCGAACTATAAGTCAGTCAAAAAACAGTAATTATAAAGCAGCACACTCACCAAAAGGCAGCCACTCGTCGAAATCTCTGCTCCAGAGAACAGTGAGAACAGTGTTATAGAACAGTATCGGGCAGGACTGAGGAAACAGGTACATCATCAACTGGCATTGGCAGATAAACAGGACCATGTCTGTCTAAGAACACAAGAAATAGGAGCAGGAGTAGGCCATCTAGCCCTTCGAGCCTGCCCCACCATTCAATAAGATCATGGCTGATCTGTCGCTGCTCAGTTCCACTTTCCCGCCCTCTCCCCATAACCCTTAATCCCCTCGCTTATCAAAAACCTATCTACCCGTGACTTAAATATGTTTAGCGAGGTAGCCTCCACCACTTCAACGGGCAGAGAATTCCAGAGATTCACCACCCTTTGAGTGAAGAACTTCCTCCTCAACTCCGATCTAAACTGCTCCCCCCTTATCTTAAAGCTGTGCCCTCTAGTCCTACTGTCCTTTCTGAGCGGGAAGAATCTCTCTACCTCTACCCTATCCATCCCCTTCATTATCTTATACGTCTCTATAAGATCCCCCCTCATCCTTCTAAACTCCAATGAGTACAGACCCAGTCTATTTAGTCTCTGTTCGTAATCCAACCCCCTCATCTCCGGTATCAGCCTAGTGAACCTCCTCTGCAGTCCCTCCAAGGCCAAAATATTCTTGCGTAAGTGCGGCGACCAAAACTGCACACAGTACTCCAGCTGCAGCCTCACCAGTTCCCTGTACCGTTGCAGCAAGACCTCCCTACTTTTATATTCTATCCCCCTTGCTATAAAGGCCAGTATCCCATTTACCTTCTTGATCACCTGCAGACTGGGTTTTTACGACTCATGCACAAGGATCCCCAGGTCCCTCTGCACTGTAGCTTGCTGCAGCTTTTCGCCCTTTAAATAGTAATCCCTTCTATTATTCCCGCCAAAGTGGGTAACCTCACACTTGCTAACATCATACTCCGTCTGCCAGATCCTCGCCCACTCGCTCAGCCTATCCAGATCCCTCTGCAGTCTTTCCACACCTTCCGCACAATTTGCTTTTCCGCTCATCTTCGTGTCATCAGTAAATTTCGTCACCCTACACTCAGCCCCCTCCTCCAGATCATCTATATAAATAGTAAATAGCTGAGGCCCCAGCACCGACTCCTGGGGCACTCCACAAGTCACCAACCGCCAATCCGAATAGCACCCATTGACCCCCACTCTCTGCCTCCTATTAGACTGCCAATCCTCTATCCGCGCTAACACCTTACCCCCTAACCTTCTGAAGCAACCTTTTGTGCGGCACCTTATGAAAGAACAAAGAACAACACAGCACGGGAAACAGGCCCTTCGGCCCAATGAGCCCGCGCCGCTGTCCCATTGTCAGTGACCTATTCATGATTTTAGTCTATGCCTAATGTGTGAGGATGTGGGTACCAACGCCGGCATACCCACATCATGACTACTATTGACACCACAAACTGACTTTTTACTAATGTGTGAGGATCAGGGAGGTCCAATATAGGGACAATTTGTTACCCAATCAATCAGCCTAAAAGCACATTTTTGGGATGTGGGAGGAAACCGGAGTACCCGGAGGAAACCCACGCAACCATGGGGAGAACACGCAAACTCCCACGGACACAGGCCCAAATCCATGTGTCCGCACAGCAACAGAGATAGCCTCTGAGCTGTCATGTTGCCCTCGAGATGGTCCAGTTTACGCACACCAATGACATGAAGCAGTAGGCAACTCCCAAAGCAACATCCAAGAGCAGCCCACCACAACCTGCCGCCTGCATGCCCCTTACTGGACTTAAATGCCTGTGGACAAAAAATTCATTATTAAAAAGACTCTATATCCCTGAGGCTAAAACTGAATCCCAAGCCTACAATGTTTAGTAAGGCCTGCTATATCCCCCTATATGTAGACCGCTCATGTGGCTGTCCAAGTGACTCTTGAACAACCCTAGCGTGCCTGCTTCCACCACCTTACTCGGCAGTGCATTCCACATCCCCACTACCCTTTGTGTGAAAAACTGCCCTCTAACATTAGTCTTATATCTAGCCCCCCTCACCCTAAGCCTGTGACCTCTCGTTCTATCCATTTCTAATAGCGGAAAAAGCTTACCACCATTTACTCTATCTGTCCCCTTCATAATCTTATAAACCTCTATTAGATCCCCCCTCAGCCGACGTCTCTCAAGGGAAAACAGCCCAAGTGCGTTCAATCTTTCCTCGTAAGACAGCCCTTCCATACCAGGCAACATCCTGGTAAATCTCCTCTGCACTCTCTCCAGGATCTCTACATCCTTCCGGTAGTACGGCGACCAGAACTGGACGCAGTACTCCAGGTGAGGCCTAACCAACGTTCTATACAACTGCAACATCAGACTCCTACTCTTATATTCTATACCCCTTCCTATGAAGGCTAACATGCCATACGCTTTCCTCATCATTTTCTGCACCTGCACCGACACCTTCAGGGACTTGTGTACCTGCACCCCCAGGTCTCTCTGCGTATCTATTCTCCGGATAGTTCTACCTTTTATCGTATAACTCCCCTCCACATTATTCTGGCAAAAGTGCATCACCTCGCATTTCTCCGGATTAAATTCCATTTGCCATCTATCTGCCCAATCTACCAGCCTGTCTATGTCCTGTTGCATTGCCAGGCACTGCTCCTCAGTACCCGCCAATCCAACCATCTTAGTGTCATCAGCAAATTTGCTGATCACACCACCTACCCCCTCTTCCAAGTCATTAATATATACTACAAATAGTAGAGGTCCTCGTACCGAGCCCTGTGGCACCCCACTGGTGACAGACCTCCAATTGGAAAAGGAGCCCTCCACTACTACCCGCTGTCTCCTCCTCCCAAGCCAGTTCTCCACCCATCTACATACCTGGCCTTGTATCCCATGAGCCTTCACCTTTTCTATCAGCCTACTGTGAGGGACCTTGTCAAACGCCTTACTGAAATCCATAGACAACATCAATGGCTTGTCCTTCGTCAACCGTTTTTGTCACCTCTTCAAAAAATTCCAATAGATTCGTAAGGCACGACCTCCCTGTAACGAAGCCATGCTGCGTATCCCTGATCAGATTGCAGCGCTCCAGATGCTCATACATCCTATCCTTGAGGATCCTCTCCATTATCTTGCCTATAACTGAAGTCAAGCTCACCGGCCTATAGTTCCCTGGGTTATCCCTCTGACCCTTCTTAAATAACGGTACAACATTTGCAATCCGCCAATCCTCTGGGACCTCACCTGTGTCCAAAGAAGAGACAAAGATTTGCGTCAGAGGCCCAGCAATTTCATCCCTCACCTCCCTTAGCAGCCTAGGATAGATGCCATCAGGCCCCGGAGATTTATCCGTCTTTATACTGTCTAAAAGTCCCAACACCTCTTCCCTCGTGATGACTATTTCCCTCAGCGGATCCTCAAACTCCTCAAGCACAGCAGCAGACATCAGACCCCTCTCCTGCGTGAATACCGACGCAAAGTATTCATTCAAGATCTCCCCCATTCCCTCAGGCTCCAAGCATAGTTCCCCTCCTCTGTCCCTGAGAGGACCAATGTTCCCTCTAACCATCCTTTTGTTTCTAATATAGGAGTAAAATGCCTTAGGATTTTCCTTAATCCTACCCGCCAAAGCCATTTCGTGGCCCCTTTTTGCCTTTCTGATGCCCCTTTTAAGTTCTCCTAGATTCTCTGTATTCTTCTAACGCTATCTCTGTCCTCAAATGCCTAGATCTAATGTACGCCTCCCTCTTTCTCCTGACCAGGTCCTCAATATCCCTAGTTACCCACGGCTCTCTAATCCTACCTTTCCCATTCCTTCCTCTTGACCGGCACATGTCTTTCCTGTAAAGATTTTAGTTTTCCCCTGAGAGACTCCCACATACTGCACCGGCACGAGGTCCACCTCGTGTCAAACGAGGGGCATTCACACGGCGGGTCGTGCCTGGGCTGCTCTTGGAAGTTCCAGGAGTGGCCTAGAACTTCGTGTCGGTGTGTGTGCTTGATCCTGGACCGGTAGATGGGCGCCGCAACAGCTCAGTGACTAGCACTGCTGGCTGTGCAGGCACATGGATTTGGGCCTGTGTCTGTGGGAGTTTGCTCATTCTCCCTGTGGTTGCGTGGGTTTCCTCCGGGCGCTCCGGTTTCCTCCCACACCCCAAAAATGTGCTCTCAGGCTAATCGGTTTTTACCAAATCGACACTATTTCTTCCCTGAATCTGACTGAGTAGGGTTCCATTCGTAGCCATGCAGGGTAGAATAGGTGTAGGGTGATGTGGCGGCGCGGGCTCGTTGGGCCGAAGGGCCTGTTTCCCGTGCTGGATTGTTCTTTGTTCTTTGTTCTTTATACCCAGCGTCGACCTACCATTAAACAGCGTACCCCAGTCCGTATCTTTAAGATCCTGCCTAATCCGGTTGTATCTATCCCTCCCCCAGTTTAACACCCTCCCCTTAGGACAGGCTTCATCTTTATCCATTAATATCTTGAACCAGACAGAGTTGTGGTCACTGTTAGCCACATGCTCTCCTACTTCAACGTCAACCATCTGCCCAGGCTCATTCCCCAGAACCAAGTTCAGTATAGCCCCCTCTCTGGTCGGGCTATCCACATACTGCTCCAGGGATCCTTCCATTACACACTGTACAAATTCCTCCCCGTCAGCACCCTCTGATCTCGGCACCTTCCAATCTACCCCAGGGAGATTAAAATCTCCCACTACCACCACCCTATTCTTCCTGCACTTATCTAGAATGTCCCTGCTTATCCCTTCTTCTGGGAATGCCGGTGTTGGACTGGCGTAAACACAGTAAAAAGTCTGACAACACCAGGTTTTAGTCCAACCGATTTATTTGATAATATTCTCACAAGCTTAAGCTTTCGAGGTTACCCTCTTCGTCAGGTGAATGGAGAGTTAACTCAAAATGGAGGGTAACCTCGAAAGCTTAAGCTTGTGAGAATATTATCAAATAAATCGGTTGGACTAAAACCTGGTGTTGTCAGACTTTTTACTGTATCCCTTCTTCCACAGCCCTCGGGCTGTTGGGCGGTCTGTAGTACACACCCAACATAGTAACATCTCCCTTCCTATTCTTCAACTCCACCCATAGCGACTCGATTCCTATATCCACTCTACCTCCCTCCCTCTGCACTGCTATGATGCAATCTTTAACTAACAACGCCACTCCCCCACCTCTCAGTGACCCACCCCTATCACGCCTGAAACACTTATACCCAGGAACATTCAACTGCCAGTCCTGCCCTTCCTTTAACCAAGTCTCTGTCACTGCCACCACTTCCAACTTTCTTTCGAACATTAATGCCTTCAGTTCATCTGTTTTGCCAGTCACACTCCTAGCATTGAAACACATGCACTGAAGACCCTCACAAACAATCTGATCCTTCTTCCTACCCTCCGGACTTACCCTATCCCCAATCCCAGTTCCATCCACCTCCCCACCCCCCCTCCATATTAGTTTAAACCCTGCCGAAACACTCCAGCTAACCTTCCAGCTAAGATATGCATGTCCTTCCCAGTTAACTGTACCCCATCCCTCTTGTATATTTGCCCCTCTTTCATAAAGACTTCCCAGTGGTCTACGAATCTAAAACTCTCTGCCCTACACCAATCCTTCAACCACGCATTTAGTTGGATTATCTCATTATTTCTAGCCCTGCTAGCCCCAGGCACTGGCAGCAGCCCAGTGAACGCCACCCTGGAGGCCCTACATTTCAGCCTGGCCCCCAACTCCCTGAACTGCCTGCGTATGTCCCCCCTGCACTTTGTTCCTACATCCTTCTCTCCTACGTGCACTATCACATCAGACTCAGTCCCTCCACCCTTCAAAATTCCCTCTACCCTTTCTGAAACATCCTGTACCCCTGCTCCAGGGAGGCAGACTACCATCCTGGAGTCCCGCTTTTGCCCACAGAACCGCCTGTCAATCCCCTTGACTTTCCCATCCCCCACCACTATCTCACACCCTGCACTCTTCACTTTCTGATCTCCCTCCCTTGCCTTCTCTATGCCAGCTGTCACCCCACCCTTGATATTCCGGGGTAATTCCTCCGGGGCATTCCTAGTGCCATGACTCCTTTTCTTTTTGCTCTTCCTAACTGTAACCCATCCATCTCTCCTCCTAGGTCCTGGTATCTGCTCAGTGTTACTGTCCCTATCCATTACCTCCTCATTTTCCCTAACTAAAAACATATCCTCCAGCCTCAGTTCCAGCTGCCTCACCCGGGCCCTTAATCGCTGCACCTCTAGACATTTCCCGCATATGTGGGCTTTCGGGAGATGTGCTGTCTCCAGAAATGTCCACATATGGCAACGAACACAATGAACACGTGTAACCCTAGACCCTGCCATTATGTTTGCCCCCTTTTAAGGTGTCCTATTAATTCCTGTTACCAAGCCAGCGCACGCCCAAGCCCAGTGAGCTTTAGCCCTTTTACCTCTCACTCTGCTTCCCGCCTCACTCCGCTGCCCACTATCTACCTTGGCCTTCTTTTTATACTCCCGCGCTCCCTTCCCAGCAGCCCCTGCTACGGAGCGCCAAAACGAACAAAAAACCCTCCCGAACTATAAGTCAGACAAAAAACAGTAATTATAAAGCAGCACACTCACCAAAAGGCAGCCACTCGTCGAAATCTCTGCTCCAGAGAACAGTGAGAACAGTGTTATAGAACAGTATCGGGCAGGACTGAGGAAACAGGTACATCATCAACTGGCATTGGCAGATAAACAGGACCATGTCTGTCTAAGAACACAAGAAATAGGAGCAGGAGTAGGCCATCTAGCCCTTCGAGCCTGCCCCACCATTCAATAAGATCATGGCTGATCTGTCGCTGCTCAGTTCCACTTTCCCGCCCTCTCCCCATAACCCTTAATCCCCTCGCTTATCAAAAACCTATCTACCCGTGACTTAAATATGTTTAGCGAGGTAGCCTCCACCACTTCAACGGGCAGAGAATTCCAGAGATTCACCACCCTTTGAGTGAAGAACTTCCTCCTCAACTCCGATCTAAACTGCTCCCCCCTTATCTTAAAGCTGTGCCCTCTAGTCCTACTGTCCTTTCTGAGCGGGAAGAATCTCTCTACCTCTACCCTATCCATCCCCTTCATTATCTTATACGTCTCTATAAGATCCCCCCTCATCCTTCTAAACTCCAATGAGTACAGACCCAGTCTATTTAGTCTCTGTTCGTAATCCAACCTCCTCATCTCCGGTATCAGCGTAGTGAACCTCCTCTGCAGTCCCTCCAAGGCCAAAATATCCTTGCGTAAGTGCGGCGACCAAAACTGCACACAGTACTCCAGCTGCAGCCTCACCAGTTCCCTGTACCGTTGCAGCAAGACCTCCCTACTTTTATATTCTATCCCCCTTGCTATAAAGGCCAGTATCCCATTTACCTTCTTGATCACCTGCAGACTGGGTTTTTACGACTCATGCACAAGGATCCCCAGGTCCCTCTGCACTGTAGCTTGCTGCAGCTTTTCGCCCTTTAAATAGTAATCCCTTCTATTATTCCCGCCAAAGTGGGTAACCTCACACTTGCTAACATCATACTCCGTCTGCCAGGTCCTCGCCCACTCGCTCAGCCTATCCAGATCCCTCTGCAGTCTTTCCACACCTTCCGCACAATTTGCTTTTCCGCTCATCTTCGTGTCATCAGTAAATTTCGTCACCCTACACTCAGCCCCCTCCTCCAGATCATCTATATAAATAGTAAATAGCTGAGGCCCCAGCACCGACCCCTGGGGCACTCCACAAGTCACCAACCGCCAATCCGAATAGCACCCATTGACCCCCACTCTCTGCCTCCTATTAGACTGCCAATCCTCTATCCGCGCTAACACCTTACCCCCTAACCTTCTGAAGCAACCTTTTGTGCGGCACCTTATGAAAGAACAAAGAACAACACAGCACGGGAAACAGGCCCTTCGGCCCAATGAGCCCGCGCCGCTGTCCCATTGTCAGTGACCTATTCATGATTTTAGTCTATGCCTAATGTGTGAGGATGTGGGTATGCCGGCGTTGGACGCCAGTCCAACGCCGGCATACCCACATCATGACTACTATTGACACCACAAACTGACTTTTTACTAATGTGTGAGGATCAGGGAGGTCCAATATAGGGACAATTTGTTACCCAATCAATCAGCCTAAAAGCACATTTTTGGGATGTGGGAGGAAACCGGAGTACCCGGAGGAAACCCACGCAACCATGGGGAGAACACGCAAACTCCCACGGACACAGGCCCAAATCCATGTGTCCGCACAGCAACAGAGATAGCCTCTGAGCTGTCATGTTGCCCTCGAGATGGTCCAGTTTACGCACACCAATGACATGAAGCAGTAGGCAACTCCCGAAGCAACATCCAAGAGCAGCCCACCACAACTTGCCGCACGCATGCCCCTTACTGGACTTAAATGCCTGTGGACAAAAAATTCATTATTAAAAAGACTCTATATCCCTGAGGCTAAAACTGAATCCCAAGCCTACAATGTTTAGTAAGGCCTGCTATATCCCCCTATATGTGGACCGCTCATGTGGCTGTCCAAGTGACTCTTGAACAACCCTAGCGTGCCTGCTTCCACCACCTTACTCGGCAATGCATTCCACATCCCCACTACCCTTTGTGTGAAAAACTGCCCTCTAATATTAGTCTTATATCTAGCCCCCCTCACCCTAAGCCTGTGACCTCTCGTTCTATCCATTTCTAATAGCGGAAAAAGCTTACCACCATTTACTCTATCTGTCCCCTTCATAATCTTATAAACCTCTATTAGATCCCCCCTCAGCCGACGTCTCTCAAGGGAAAACAGCCCAAGTGCGTTCAATCTTTCCTCGTAAGACAGCCCTTCCATACCAGGCAACATCCTGGTAAATCTCCTCTGCACTCTCTCCAGGATCTCTACATCCTTCCGGTAGTACGGCGACCAGAACTGGACGCAGTACTCCAGGTGAGGCCTAACCAACGTTCTATACAACTGCAACATCAGACTCCTACTCTTATATTCTATACCCCTTCCTATGAAGGCTAACATGCCATACGCTTTCCTCATCATATTCTGCACCTGCACTGACACCTTCAGGGACTTGTGTACCTGCACCCCCAGGTCTCTCTGCGTATCTATACTCCGGATAGTTCTACCTTTTATCATATAACTCCCCTCCACATTATTCTGGCAAAAGTGCATCACCTCGCATTTCTCCGGATTAAATTCCATTTGCCATCTATCTGCCCAATCTACCAGCCTGTCTATGTCCTGTTGCATTGCCAGGCACTGCTCCTCAGTACCCGCCAATCCAACCATCTTAGTGTCATCAGCAAATTTGCTGATCACACCACCTACCCCCTCTTCCAAGTCATTAATATATACTACAAATAGTAGAGGTCCTAGTACCGAGCCCTGCGGCACCCCACTGGTGACAGACCTCCAATTGGAAAAGGAGCCTTCCACTACTACCCGCTGTCTCCTCCTCCCAAGCCAGTTCTCCACCCATCTACATACCTGGCCTTGTATCCCATGAGCCTTCACCTTTTCTATCAGCCTACCGTGAGGGACCTTGTCAAACGCCTTACTGAAATCCATATAGACAACATCAACGGCTTGTCCTTCGTCAACCGTTTTTGTCACCTCTTCAAAAAATTCCAATAGATTCGTAAGGCATGACCTCTCTGTAACGAAGCCATGCTGCGTATCCCTGATCAGATTGCAGCGCTCCAGATGCTCATACATCCTATCCTTGAGGATCCTCTCCATTATCTTGCCTATAACTGAAGTCAAGCTCACCGGCCTGTCGTTCCCTGGGTTATCCCTCTGACCCTTCTTAAACAACGGTACTACATTTGCAATCCGCCAATCCTCTGGGACCTCGCCTGTGTCCAAAGAAGAGACAAAGATTTGCGTCAGAGGCCCAGCAATTTCATCCCTCACCTCCCTTAGCAGCCTGGGATAGATGCCATCAGGCCCTGGAGATTTATCCGTCTTTATACTGTCTAAAAGTCCCAACACTTCTTCCCTCGTGATGACTGTTTCCCTCAACGGATCCTCAAACTCCTCAAGCACAGCAGCAGACATCAGATCCCTCTCCTGCGTGAATACCGACGCAAAGTATTCATTCAAGATCTCCCCCATTCCCCCAGGCTCCAAGCATAGTTCCCCTCCTCTGTCCCTGAGAGGACCAATGTTCCCTCTAACCATCCTTTTGTTTCTAATATAGGAGTAAAATGCCTTAGGATTTTCCTTAATCCTACCCCCCAAAGCCATTTCGTGGCCCCTTTTTGCCTTTCTGATGCCCCTTTTAAGTTCTCCTAGATTCTCTGTATTCTTCTAACGCTATCTCTGTCCTCAAATGCCTAGATCTAGTGTACGCCTCCCTCTTTCTCCTGACCAGGTCCTCAATATCCCTAGTTACCCACGGCTCTCTAATCCTACCTTTCCCATCCTTCCTCTTGACTGGCACATGTCTTTCCTGTAAAGATTTTAGTTTTCCCTTGAGAGACTCCCACATACCCAGCGTCGACCTACCATTAAACAGCGTACCCCAGTCCGTATCTTTAAGATCCTGCCTAATCCGGTTGTATCTATCCCTCCCCCAGTTTAACACCCTCCCCTTAGGACAGGCTTCATCTTTATCCATTAATATCTTGAACCAGACAGAGTTGTGGTCACTGTTAGCCACATGCTCTCCTACTTCAACGTCAACCACCTGCCCAGGCTCATTCCCCAGAACCAAGTCCAGTATAGCCCCCTCTCTGGTCGGTCTATCCACGTACAGCTCCAGGGATCCTTCCATTACACACTGTACAAATTCCTCCCCGTCAGCACCCTCTGATCTCAGTACATTCCAATCTACCCCGGGGAGATTAAAATCTCCCACTACCACCACCCTATTCTTCCTGCACTTATCTAGAATGTCCCTGCTTATCCCTTCCTCCACTGCCCTCGGGCTGTTAGGCGGTCTGTAGTACACACCCAACATAGTAACATCTCCCTTCCTATTCCTCAACTCCACCCATAGCGACTCGATTCCTATATCCTCTATACCTCCCTCCCTCTGCACTGCTATGATGCAATCCTTAAGTAACAACGCCACTCCCCCACCTCTCAGCGACCCACCCCTATCTCGCCTGAAACACTTATACCCAGGAACATTCAACTGCCATTCCTGCCCTTCCTTTAACCAAGTCTCTGTCACCGCCACCACTTCCAACTTCCTTTCGAACATTAATGCCTTCAGTTCATCTGTTTTGCCAGTCACACTCCTAGCATTGAAACACATGCACTGAAGACCCTCAGAAACCATCCGATCCTTCTTCCTACCCTCCGGGCTTACCCTATCCCCAATCCCAGTTCCGGCCACCTCCCCACCCCCCCTCCATATTAGTTTAAACCCTGCCGATACACTCCAGCTAACATTCCAGCTAAGATATGCATGTCCTTCCCAGTTAACTGTACCCCATCCCTCTTGTATATTAGCCCTTCTTTCATAAAGACTTTCCAGTGGTCTACGAATATAAAACCCTCTGCCCTGCACCAATCCTTCAACCACGCATTTAGTTGGATTATTTCATTGTTTCTAGCCCTGCTAGCCCCAGGCACCGGCAGCAGCCCAGAGAACGCCACCCTGGAGGCCCTACATTTCAGCCTGGCCCCCAACTCCCTGAACTGCCTACGTATGTCCCCCCTGCACTTTGTTCCTACATCTTTCTCTCCTACGTGCACTATCACATCCGACTCAGTCCCTCCACCCTTCAAAATTCCCTCTACCCTTTCTGAGACATCCTGTACCCCTGCTCCAGGGAGGCAGACTACCATCCTGGAGTCCCGCTTTTGCCCACAGAACCGCCTGTCAATCCCCTTGACCTTCCCATCCCCCACCACTATCTCACACCCTGCACTCTTCACTTTCTGATCTCCCTCCCTTGCCTTCTCTACCCCAGCTGTCACCCCACCCTTGATATTCCGGGGTAATTCCTCCGGGGCGGTCCTAGTGCCATGACTCCTTTTCTTTTTGCTCTTCCTAACTGTAACCCATCCATCTCTCCTCGTAGGTCCTGGTATTTGCTCAGTGTTGCTGTCCCTATCCATTACTTCCTCATTTTCCCTAACTAAAAACATATCCTCCAGCCTCAGTTCCAGCTGCCTCACCCGGGCCCTTAATCGCTGCACCTCTAGACATTTCCCGCATATGTGGGCTTTCGGGAGATGTGCTGTCTCCAGAAATGTCCACATATGACAACGAACACAGTGAACACGTGTAACCCTAGACCCTGCCATTATGTTTGACCCCTGTTAAGGTGTGCTATTAAGTCCTGTCACCGAGCCTGCGCACCGCCTAAGCCCAGTGAGCTTAAGCCCTTTTACCTCTCACTCTGCTTCCCGCCTCACTCCGCTGCCCACTCCCGACGCTGCCCGCTATCTACCTTGGCCTTCTTTTTATACTCCCGCGCTCCCTTCCCAGCAGCCCCCGCGCCTATCTCCCGCTACGGAGCACCAAAACGAACAAAAACCCTCCCGAACTAGAAGTCAGTCAGAATGCAGTATTTACAAGGCAGCACACTCACCAAAAGGCAGCCACTCGTCAAAATCACAGCTCCAGAGACCGTGAGCGGTTATCAAACGCCTTTTGAAAATCGAGAAACACCACATCTACCAGTTCCCCTCTGTCTACCGCACTAGTAAACAGTCACACTGAACAGAATGGATTACTATAAAGAAGTGTACCGACAACTAAACAATGAGTGACTTTTTACTGTGTTTACCCCAGTCCAACGCCGGCACATCCACATCATTACCGCACTAGTCACATCCTCATAGAAGTCCAGTAAATTTGTCAAACACGACTTCCCCTTAACGAATCCATGCTGCGTCTGCTCTATCAAACCATTCCTTTCCAGGTGCCTCCCATTCCTTTCCAGATGCCTCACTGCCCTGGGTGCTTGTCCAGGGCAGGCTGCTTGGAAATAGGAAGTCAGAGTTAGGTGTGAGTGCAGGTTAGTGATCAGTCTGAGTGTCAACAGAGAACTACAGGTCACATGAACATTCTCCTACTACAAGGATTCGTGCAAGAGCCCGAATGAGGAGCGGGAAGGGTTCCAAGAGCAGAAGATTTAAATCAGGAGCATGAGAGAGTGGTGGCACAGGTTAGTGCAGGGACTGGCTGTCACAGTCTGACAGGTTGGGGCAGGAAACAAATAAAGAATATGCAGCTCAGAGCAAATTAAGTTTAATTTTATTTACTAGTATCACAATACGTTTACTGCAATGAAGTTACTATGAAGATCTCTTAGTCGCCACACTCTGGCGCCTGTTCGGGGACACTGAAGGAGAATTTAGCACAGCTGATGCACCCAACCAGCAGGTCTTCAGACCATGGGAGGAAACTGGAGGAGATACTGACTCTCCAGAGACAGTGACCCAAGTCAGGAACTGAACCCGGGTCCCTGGCTCTGAGGCAACAGTGCCAACCACTGCCATCGTGTTGCCCAGAAATTCAAATCCAGAATTGAGAACAACTAAAAAATTAAAGCTAAATGCCC
Organism: Prionace glauca; assembly: GCA_037974335.1. NCBI lineage: Eukaryota > Metazoa > Chordata > Chondrichthyes > Carcharhiniformes > Carcharhinidae > Prionace > Prionace glauca. Next base: position 5,603,800 of record CM075722.1, read on the forward strand.
TTATCTGAATGCGTGAAGCATTTGCAACGGGATAGACAATTGGCAAGTCATGTTGCAGCTTTATAGAACCTTAGTTAGGCTGCACTTGGAATATAGTGTTCAATTTTGGTCGCCACACTACCAGAAGGATGTGGAGGCTTCAGAGAGGGCACAGAATAGATTTACCAGGATGTTGCCTGGTATGGAGGGCATTAGCTGTGAGGAGAGGTTGGAGAAACTTGGTTTGTTCTCACTGGAGTGACGGAGGTTGAAGGGAGACCTGATAGAAGTCTACAAGGTTATGAGGGGCAGGGACAGAGTGGATAGTCAGAAGCTTTTTCCCAGGGTGGAAGAGTCACTTGCTAGGGGGGCACAGGTTTAAGGTGTGAGGGGCAAGGTTTAAAGGAGATGTACGAGGCAGATTTTTTACACAGAGCAGTGGGTGCCTGGAACTCGCTGCCGGGAGAGGGAGTGGAAGCGAATACAATCGTGACTCTTAAGGGACGTATTGACAGCTACGTGAATAGGATGGGAATAGAGGGATATGGTTCCCGGAAGGGGAGGGGGTTTTAGTTAAGTTGGGAAGCGTGGTCAGTGCAGGTTTGGAAGGCCGAAGGGCCTGTTCCTGCTCTGGAATTTCCTTTGTTCTTTGATTGTGACATATGAGTACGTGGTTGCAAGATGCCTAGGACTGTGTGCTAAACATTCCAGGAAATGCAATATTTCAAGAGAACAGGCCAAAGAGGAAAGTGGCTGGGGTAGTATTGTTAATCATAGAGACCCTTCGGCCCATTGAGTCGGCAGTGATGCTGCACTGCTCTGTGACAGTGTCTTCCCAGGCTCCCTCCCCAACCCATTTCCATCCATCTAACCCGCACATCTTTGGACACTGAGGGGCAGTTTAGCATGACCAATCCACCTAACGTGCACACTTTTGGACTGAGCGTGGAAACGGGAACACCTGAAGAAAACCCACACAGACACGGGGAGAACATGCAACATCCACACAGTCACCTGAGGCTGGAATCGAACCTGGGCCCCTGGCGCTATGAAGCACCACTGTGCCACCGCACTGCCCCATCATGGAATCTTAGAATCCTGCATTGCAGAATGAGGCCATTCGGCCCATTGTGTCTGCATGGACTCTGACACAGCATATTTCCCAAGCCTATCCCCTGCCCTATTCCCATAAACCCAAACATTTATCCTGTTCAATCCGCCCAACCAACATCTCTTAACAGCGAATTGAACATTGCCAATCCACCTAACATGCAAATCTTTGGACTTTGAAAGCAAGAATGTTTCAGAGCAGTGCTGAGCCGTATTATAAAGGCAGTGGCTAGACTTAGAATCGGTTTGGGTTCAAATCATGAATAGCGGGGGAAGGAATACAAGGGTGGGAGTGGTCTATAAACCCCCAAAAGAACATCAGTGACCCAGATTTGTTTTTGTGACAATCGACCATGGTTTCATGATCCTCGTTCCTGAGGCAAGGTTTCGATTCCAGATTTATTAATTGAATTTAAGTTCTTCTAACTGCTGTGGTGGGATTTGAACATTAGCCTGAATCTCTGGATTACTAGTCCACTGACACTACTTATTATAATCCAGGTCAGAAACTCCAAGACGTTCTACTTCCTGCAGAGGGTAGTGAATTTGTGGAACGTTAAATGGTTTCAAGAGGAAATACATATGTTTCTAATAAAAAAAGGGATAAGGGGAATAGGTGAAGAGATGGATTTGAGAACAAGGGGAGATCATTCATGCCCAATCGAGCCTGCTCTTGCCATTCACTAATTCCTATGAACATAGAACATAGAATACTACAGCACAAACAGGCCCTTCGGCCCACGAGTTGCGCCGATCACATCAACACCTATCTATAACCCCCAATCCCATAAAACCCCATATACTCATCCAGAAGTCTTTTAAAAGACCCCAGCGAGTTCGCCTCCACCACCACTGATGGCAGCCGATTCCATTCACTCACCACCCTCTGAGTGAAAAACTTACCCCTAACATCACCTCTGTACTTTCCTCCCCGCACCCTAAATCTGTGTCCCCTCGTAGCGACCATTTCAACCCGGGGAAATAGCCTCTGAGAATCCACCCTATCCATTCCTCTCAACATTTTATAAACCTCTATCAGGTCGCCTCTCAACCTTAGTCTCTCCAGGGAAAAGAGACCCAGCTCCCTCAACCTAACTTCATAAGGCATGCCTCCCAGTCCAGGCAACATCCTTGTAAATCTCCTCTGTACCCTTTCAATAGCTTCTACGTCTTTCCCATAGTGAGGCGACCAGAACTGCGCACAGTACTCCAAATGAGGCCTGACAAGGGTCTTATAAAGTTGCAGCATTACCTCCCGACTCCTAAACTCAATCCCTCGATTAATGAAGGCCAGTACACCATACGCCTTCTTGACCACCTCTTCCACCTGCGAGGCCGATTTAAGAGTCCTGTGGACCCGGACCCCAAGATCCTTCTGCTCTTCAGCACTACTAAGACTCCTGCCCTTGATAGTGTACTCGTTCATCCCGTTGGTTCTGCCAAAATGGACGACTACGCATTTATCTGCGTTGAAGTCCATCTGCCACTTCTCCGCCCAGTCCTGCTGCAACTTTTGACATTCTTCCAGACCATCCACAACACCACCAACCTTCGTGTCATCGGCGAACTTACTTACCCATCCCTCCACTTCCTCACCCAGGTCATTTATGAAAATGACAAACAGCAAGGGTCCTAGAACAGATCCCTGGGGCACTCCACTGGTGACTGACCTCCATTCAGAAAAAGACCCATCCACAACCACTCTCTGCCTTCTGCAGGCAAGCCAGTTCTGGATCCACAAGGCCAAAGGCCCTTGGATCCCATGCCCTCTCACCTTCTCAAGAAGTCTTGCATGGGGGACCTTATCAAATGCCTTGCTGAAGTCCATGTACACTACGTCCACGGCACTTCCTTCGTCAATGTGTTCAGTCACATTATCGAAGAACTCAACTAGGCTCGTAAGGCACGACCTGCCCTTGACAAATCCATGCTAACTATTCCTGATCATGTCAAACCTCTCCAAATGCTCGTAAATCTTGTCCCTCAGAAGCCTCTCCATCAGCTTACCAACCACTGAGGTCAGACTCACCGGTCGGTAATTTCCCGGGCTATCTCTGTTCCCTTTCTATGAAGCCATCCAAAGTTCATAAGTTTTACACTTTGAATTTTGGCACGGTAAGCATAAGATGTTAACTCGAGGCGTGATTCAAATGACCCACTAGGGAACTCGTATGAAACAAAGTTTATTTAAGAATACAGTTAACATATAAGACAATTGAGAAAATGAAGCTGTGATATTGTATGTACCTTAACAGCTGAGAATGCTTCTCCAATGCAAACATTCTTACAATCGGTTTAGCCTGGAAAATAAGTGTGCTCATGTGATGCTGGATTTTGCAGCTTTCCAACTCTGTCTCTGGATTACTGCTCTGGATGTTGAGTCGCACAAACAGAGGCCTTTGGACCCTCGAACTTTCAGCTCACTGCATGAGACAGAGGTACTCCTTGCCTCTGGTTGCTAACCAGCTAGTCACCAAGAGCTAAATTTCCAAAACCAGGGAGAGAGATTCAGAAACACACTGCCTGAGTCTGGATTCCAAACACCTGCCTAGCCAGCGACACCATGTTCTACAAAAATATTACAACCAACATCAAGACGGCTGATTATTTTTTTACCTCGGTAAAACATGCGATTCCACCATGAGTCTGCTCGTCTGATGCTTAAAGGTCTCACAACACCAGGTTAAAGTCCAACAGGTTTATTTGGTAGCAAATGCCACTAGCTTTCGGAGCACTGCCCCTTTGTCAGGTGAGTGGGGAGTTCTGTTCACAAACTGGGCATATAAAGACTCACACTCAATTTACAAAATAATGATTGGAACGTGAGTCTTTACAGGTAATCAAGTCTTAAAGGTACAGACAATGTGGGTGGAGAGAGCGTTAAGCACAGGTTAAAAAGATGCGCTCCTAAAGCCAGTGGCTTTTGCTACCAAATAAACCTGTTGGACTTTAACCTGGTGTCTTGGGACTTCTTACTGTATTTACCCCAGTCCAATGCCGGCATCTCCGCATCAATGACGTAAAAGCCTCACCAGTGTATTTGTTGTTTCACGACTTGACAATCCACCTTCCACTCTCCATACTCTGCAGTTTGGAGTGACTGAGTGCAGATCTGGGCCCCACGCCTTGGAAGGATATGTTGGCCTTGGAGGAAATGCAGCGTAGGCTCAGAAGAATGTTACCTGGACTTCAGGGGTTTAATTATCAGAAAAGATTCAACAAATTAGACCTGTTTTCTGTAGAATTCAGGAGTCTAGGGGTGATCTGATCAAATTCTTCAAGATACTAATAGGAAAAGACAGGCTAGATAAGAAGCTATTTCCACTGGGTTGGAAGTTCTAGAATTGAGGGCATAGTCTAAAATCAGGACCAGGAGAGGTGTTAGGAAGCACACCAAGGGTGGGAGAAGTTTGGAACCCTGGCTGTTGTTGCTAGATCAGTTGGTATCTCTAAATCTGAGAGAGATGAATTGTTGATTTTTTAATAATTTGCTTTATGGAATGTGGGCATGGCTGGGCCAGCATTTATTGCCCATCCTGAGCTGCCTCCATTTCAGAGGACATTTGAAAATGAACCACATTGCTGTGGCTCTGGAGTCACATGTAGGCCAGATCAGGGAAGGACAGCAGATTTCCTTCCATAAAGGGCATTAGTGAACCAGATTGGTTTTTCCAACAATTGACAATGTTTCATGGTCATTATTTGACTTTTAATTCCAGATTTCTTTTTTTTGAATTCAAATTTCATCATCTGCTGTGGTGCAATTTGAACCCAGGTCCCCAGAACATTACTCTGGGTATCTGGATTTCTAGTCCAGTGATAACTCCACAAGGCCACTCCCTCCTCTCTCCTTAAGTAACGGTAATAAGGGAAATGGGCCAAAAACAATCTCATTGAATGGTAGCACAAACTTGATGGGCTGAATGGCCTACACCTGTTCCTGTGTAGCTCAGAAAACTCGGTTGTCCTATTTCTGAACTCCTGTTCACATCTGTGCTCGCAGATCTATTATAACTCCCAGTCTGGCAGTGCTTCCCTTTCAAAGTCCTCTGTGGCCTCACTGCCCCCTCTCCACCAACACTGCCAGTGATTTCAGTTGCTTCATATTCATTAAATTTTAACTTTACTGCAAAAAAACTGAACTGCTTTAGTATGTTAACTGCTATATGAATACAAATCATTACCCACATCAAACACTCCCAGGACAGGTACAGCACAGGGTTAGATACAGAGTAAAGCTCCCTCTACACTGTCCCCCATCAAACACTCCCAGGACAGGTACAGCACAGGGTTAGATACAGAGTAAAGCTCCCTCTACACTGTCCCCCATCAAACACTCCCAGGACAGGTACAGCACGGGGTTAGATACAGAGTAAAGCTCCCTCTACACTGTCCCCCATCAAACACTCCCAGGACAGGGACAGCACAGGGTTAGATACAGAGTAAAGCTCCCTCTACACTGTCCCCCATCAAACACTCCCAGGACAGGTACAGCACAGGGTTAGATACAGAGTAAAGCTCCCTCTACACTGTCCCCCATCAAACACTCCCAGGACAGGTACAGCACGGGGTTAGATACAGAGTAAAGCCCCCAGTGTTCACCTTTATCCCCCAATATGTGGAAATGATATTAATTGTGTTAGAGGATCACACTCAGCTCCCGGTGCTGGCTGTCAGACTATCAGACTGTGATCAGTGTGTGCTGTTTGTTGTGTGGAGTAAAGTTCCAGCCTTGTTGGATTGTTACTGAGGACAGGATTGGAAAGTCGTGACTGGCTGCTCTTTTCCTGTATCTTAGTCACTTTCTGCTTGTACAGCTGACCATTTAGAAGTGTTAGTAACAGAAGGGATTCTTATTAATTTTCCACACTGTTTTAAAGTTGTTTTTCACTGATTGGCGAGGGGAGGGTGTGGCGCGGTTGGACTGTCTGTGCTGTTTATTAAATTAAACGCTGTCTCTTGGCACGGTGACTGCTTGTCGCTGTTGCTGCCAAGCACAAAATAAAAAACAAAGCCAAGTTGTTCTCCCAGTGGTGCCCAGGCTAATTTACATTTTGGGTAGTTTGATCAACGTGGGGATTCCAGGCGCCTCGCTGTTAAATGGTGGAAAAGGCAGTTCCTGTCATTCAGATAGTGGAAGATTACAATTGGCCATTCCTTCTGAGACATTGACAGGACTTCCCAAAAGCTAAAGATCAATCTCTCGGGACTTGACAGTGAACCATACTCGGAGAACGTCTTCAGAAACAATATTGGTTTCTTTATTTCCTTTGATCACGTTGTTTGCTAATTTAAAAAAAAATTGTCAGTCTGCCCTGCCCTGTCCCCAGTGAGTCATCCACGTGTCGTAGCCGTTTGCTTTTCTGCTGTCCCTGGCCAGCCAGGGCCGAGTGTGCATGGACATGTCAGGCAGGGGGGTGAGGGGGTAACATGTTGGAGTCCAGGCCTCAGGCCTGAGAGTGGGTCAAGGTAAACGGTGGCACCGTGGTTAGCACTACTGCCTCACAGCGCCAGGGACCCGGGTTCAGTTCCCAGTATGGGTCACCGTCTGTGCGGAGTCTGCACATTCTCCCCATGTCTGTGTGGGTTTCCCCCCAAGTGCTCCGGACTCTCCCAACGATCCAAAGACGCTGAATTGATCCTAATGTTAAGGGGACTAGCTCGGGTGAATGCGCGGGGTTATGAGATTAGGGCCCGGGTGGGATTGTGGTCGGTGCAGGCTCGATGGGCTGAATGGCCTCTTGCATTGTAAGGATTCTATGATGCTAGAAATCCTGGGGCCTGAGAAGGCGCAGCCTCAGTGTCTGACTAGGCCGAGGTGGTGGTGGTGGGAAGACCTGAGGCTTTGAGGGTGGGCTGAGAGGGAACAGCACTGTCTGTGGAATGTGACTGGAGAAAGCTCCCTGCTGTGCGACGTGCCGGCCCCCCCCATTGGCCCCGCGGCGTGACTCTCTCCCCCCTCCCCGCTCCCCACTGTCTGATTTCATCTCCTCTGTTTGTCACTCAGCTTCAGCAGGCGGGTCACCCTGATAGGAAGGAACGGTGACGTGGTCGACTATGTCCTGGACTCTGCCAACCAATCGAGGAGCCGGAGTATCTCCAGGACTCATGCCCGGGTGATCCGATCAGCCCTGGATAACCAGCACCGGCTGGTCGACTCCAGCCTCTCCGGAGTTTACATCAACGACTGGCGGATAGATAGTGAGTGGCAGCAGGCTCCGTACCGGGGTGATTTCCAAGGTGGCGCCGGAGTGAGGCGACTTCTTGCTAGCTGCGCCCAGCGTACCTTCTAATTCAATCTTTTACTCTCGTTCTGTGCTTCTAAAACTTCATTCTCACTCTTTTAAACTCTCTAACGATGCCTTAGTTCAGTCTCTCATTAAGTTGATCTTTCTCTACAGCCTAGCCGTGACTGTAGCATTACATTCTGCACTCTCTTTATCAGTTGCATGCTTTGTCTGCATAGTGCGCAAGAAACAATACTTCTCACTGCATATTGATAATACGACAATAATAAATCAAATCAAATGGAATTGGGGCTGGATGGGGGGCCTCGGGTCTCAGGGCTTTCTCTGATATCTCCATCTTCATTGCCTTGTTTTTGTTGAAGCTGTCTTTATTCGCTGCGCTGAATATTACCCATTGGACACTGATCATGTCATTGATTCTAACAGCACTAATAATTCATACACCGCTTGGATTAAATCATTGAATCCTTCAGTGCAGGAGGCAACCATTCGGCCCATTGAGTCTACACCAACCACAATCCCACTCAGGCCCTTTCTCCATATCCCCATTCATTTACCCTATCTAATCCCCCTGAAGCCTAGAGCTAATTTTTTTGGTAGCATGACCCAGTCCACCTAACCCTTACATCTTTGGACTGTGGGAGGAAGCAGGAGTGCTCGGAGGAAACCCACGCAGACACGGGGAGAATGTGCAAACTTCACTCAGACGGTGACCCAAGCTGGGAATCGAACCCGGGTCCCTGGCGCTGAGAGACAGCAGTGCTAACCGCTGTGTCAGCGTGCACTAATCTGGATTAGATTCCAGTTTGTAACACTCACTGTTCTGTGAAGTGATTGATGATTCTTGTACTACCTCTCAGGCAGACCCCAGGAACGCTGTAGACACTCAATTTCAGCATGTAGAGCGATTTCAGAACAGCTCCCATTCACGTGCAGTGGTGAATTGGCTCTGAACTGCAAAGAGCTGTGATCTTCCTGCAAATACCTGATCCTTCCATTGCTCCAAAGCAAAGTCAAAACCATCTTTTAAAGAGTTTTCCAGGTGATTATGTTTCAAAACAATAAACCACCGTTTTGTAAACATCCAGTAGGATGAATCCAGGATTCAGTAGGGTCACGGCTGACCCAACACTCCTCGGGTTCACTTCCCTCATCTTTGATTCCCTTACTGATCAACAATCTTATCTCTGCCTTAAATATACACAAGGACTCTACCCCCTCGCCGGCAAGGAGTTCCAAATCCTTTAAATCCTCAGAAGAAATTCACAGAATCCCAACTGTACAGAGGAAGGCCATTTGGCCCATCAAGTCTGTACTGACCACAATCCCACCCAGGCTGAATTCCTGTAACCCTCATTTACCCTGCTAATCCCCCGCTAATAGGGTCAATTTAGCGTGGCCAATCAACCTAACCTGTACATTTTTGAAGTGTGGGCGGAAACCGGACCTCCTGGAGGAACCCCATGTAGACGCAGGGAAAACATGCAAACTCCACACGGACAGTGATCCGAGGCGGTATTGAACCAGGGTCCCTGGCACTGAGAGGCAGCAGTGCTAACCACTGTCTACCGTGCTGCCCTAAATTCCTGTTCATCTCAGCCTGAAATTGCAGTCCCGTTATTCTGAGCCTGTGTGCTCTGGTCCTAGATTCTCCCACAAAGAGAAACATTCTCTTAGCATTTACCCTGTCAAATGATTTGTTGGCCTTTGTTTCAAAAAGGAATGGAGTAGACTGGGCGGCACGGTAGCACAGTGGTTAGCACTGCTGCTTCACAGCTCCAGGGTCCTGGGTTCGATTCCCGGCTCGGGTCACTGCCTGTGTAGAGTTTGCACATTCATAAGAACATAAGAACATAAGAAATAGGAGCAGGAGTAGGCCATCTGGCCCTTCGAGCCTGCCCCGCCATTCAATAAGATCATGGCTGATCTGTCGTGACTCAGCTCCACCTTCCCGCCCTCTCCCCATAACCCTTAATCCCTTCTCTTATCAAAAACCCATCAACCCGTTTCTTAAAAATATTTAGCGAGGCAGCCTCCACCACTTCAACGGGCAGAGAATTCCAGAGATTCACCACCCTTTGAGTGAAGAAGTTCCTCCTCAACTCTGTTCTAAACCGCCCCCCCTTTATCTTGAGGCTGTGCCCCCTAGTCCTACTGTCTTTTTTGAGCGGGAACAGTCTCTCCACCTCTATCCTATCCATCCCATTCATCATCTTATACGTCTCAATGAGATCTCCCCTCATTCTTCTAAACTCTAACGAGTACAAGCCTAGTTTATTCAGCCTCTCCTCATAGCTCAATCCCCTCAACTCCGGTATCAGCCGAGTAAACCTCCTCTGCACTCCCTCCAGGGCCAAAACATCCTTGCGCAGGTGCGGCGCCCAAAACTGCACACAGTACTCCAGCTGCGGCCTCACCAATGCCCTATACAGCTGCAGCAAGACCTCCCTACTTTTATATTCAATCCCCTTCGCTATGAAGGCCAGCATCCCATTCGCCTTCCTGACCACCTGCTGCACCTGCAAGCTGGGTTTTTGCGACTCATGCACAAGGACCCCGAGATCCCTCTGCACCGTCGCCTGCTGCAGTTTTTCGCCCCGTAAGTAATAGTCCTTCCTACCATTCCTCCTACCAAAGTGGACCACCTCACACTTGCCAACATTAAATTCCATTTGCCATTTCCTGGCCCATTCGCCCAGCCTATCTAGATCCTTCTGCAGACTCTCCACACCCTCCGCACAATTTGCCTTTCCCCCAATCTTGGTGTCATCAGCAAATTTCGACACCCTGCACTCGGTTCCCTCCTCCAGATCATCTATATAAATGGTAAATAGCTGAGGCCCCAGCACCGACCCCTGGGGCACCCCACTAGTCACCAACCGCCAATCCGAATAGCATCCATTGACCCCCACTCTCTGCCTCCTATTTGACAACCAATCCTCTATCCATGCTAACACCCTACCCCCAACTCCATGTCCCCTGACCTTCTGCAATAACCTCTTGTGAGGTACCTTGTCAAACGCCTTCTGAAAATCCAGAAAGACCACATCCACCGGCTCTCCTCCATCCACTGCCCTAGACACATCCTCATAGAACTCCAGTAAATTTGTCAGACACGACTTCCCTTTAATGAAACCGTGTTGCGTCCGCCCTATCAAGCAATTCCCCTCAAGATGCCTCGCTATTTCCTCCTTAATGACGGTTTCTAACATTTTACCTACCACAGACGTTAAACTAACCGGCCTATAATTCCCCGCCTTTTGCCTGCCACCCTTCTTAAACAACGACGTAACATTAGCCGTTTTCCAATCTTCCGGCACTTCCCCGGAATCCAGCGACGTCTGGAAAATAACCACCAAGGCATCCACTATCACCTCCGCCATTTCTCCTCGTGTCTGCGTGGGTTTTCTCCGGGTGCTCCGGTTTCCTCCCACAGTCCAAAGATGTGCGGGTTAGGTTCATTGGCTATGCTAAAATTGCCCCTTAGTATCCTGGGATGTGTAGGTTAGAGGGATTAGCAGGTAAATGTGTAGGGATATGGGGATAGGGTCTGGGTGGGATTGTGTTCGGTGCAGACTCGATGGGCCGAAGGGCCTGTTTCTGCACTGTAGGGTTCTATGTAACTCCTTTAGAATCTTACATGTTTCTATGAGACCACCTGAATCTGCTTGATTAATCTGTGGGAAGGCAAAGGGACAGCTGATAAGCGGGAGGCTTTCAAAAGGATGTTAAGCAGGACTCGGGTTAAGCACATTTCTTTTAGAGTAAAGAGCAATGTTGGCAGAAGTAGGGAACCCTGGATGATATTGAGGCTCTGGTCAAGAAGGAAGAGGAGGCATACGACATGCGTTGGCAGCTGGAATCAAGTGAATCGCTTGAAGAGTAGAGGGAGTGTAGGAGTGAGTTCAGAGAGAAATCAGGAGGGCAAAAAGGGACACAAAATTTCTTTGGCATAAGGCAAAGGAGACTCCAAAGATCACCTACAAATTCATAAAGGGCAAAAGAGTAACAAAGGAGAGAGTAGGGCCTCTTAAGGATCAACAAAGTCATCTGTGAGTGGATCCACAAGAGATGGGTGAGATCCTAAATGAATATTGCTTATCAGTATTTACTGTTGAGAAAGACATGGATGTTAGGGAATTTGGGGAAATAAATAGTGATGTCTTGATGAGTGTACATATTACAGGGAAGGAGCTGCTGGAAGTGCATCAAAATAGGTGAAATAATTGGGATCTGATGAATTGTATCCTAGGACATTGTGGGAGGCTAGAGAGGAAATTGCAGGTCCTCTAGCAGAGATATTTGAATCAACAGCCACATGTGAGGTGCCTGAAGATTGGAAGGTGACAAATGTTGTGCCTTTGTTTAAGAAGGATTGCTGGGAAAAGCCTGGGAACTACAGGCCTGTGAACGTCTGTAGCGAGTAAGTTGTTAGAAGGTATTCTGAGACATAGAGTCATTTAGAGAAGCAAGTATTGTTTAGGGACAATCAGCATAGCTTTGTGAGCAAAAATCTCAAATTCATGAGACATGATTTTTCAAAGAGATAACAAGAAGGTAGATGAGGGCAGTGCAGTTGATGTTGTCTATATGGACTTAGTAAGGCCTTTGTCAAGGTCCCGCATAGTAGGTTGTTGCATAAGGTTAAATCTGACGGGATCCGGGGTGTGGTAGCCAATTGGATATAAAATTGACTTGATGACAGAAAACAGAGGGTAATTGTAGAGGGTTATTTTTCAAACTGGAGGCCTGTGACCAGCTGTGTGCCTCAGGGATCAGTACTGGGTCCACTGTTACTTGTCACTTACATGAATGATTTGGATGAGAATTTAGGAGGCATGGTTAGTAAGTTTGCAGATGACACCAAGATTGGTGGCATAGTGGACAGTGAAGAAGGTTATCTCGGATTGCAATGGGATCTTAATCAATTGGGCCAGTGGGCTGATGAATGGCAGATGGAGTTTAATTTAGATAAATGCGAGATGATGTATTTTGGTAGATTGAACCAGGGCAGGACTTACTCAGTTAATGGTAGGGCGTTGGGGAGAGTTCTAGAACAGAGAGATCTAGGGGTATATGTTCATAGCTTCTTGAAAGTGGGAGTCACAGGTGGACAGTGGTGAAGAAGGCATTTGGCAAGCTTGGTTTCATTGGTCAGAACATTGAATACAGGAGTTGGGACGTCTTGTTGAAGTTGTACAAGACATTGATAAGGCCACACTTGGAAAAGGTCACCCTATTTATAGAATAGGGTGACCTGGTCACCCTATTTATAGAAAGGATATCATTAAACTAGAAAGAGTGCAGAAAAGATTTATTAAGATGCTACCGGGAGTTGATGGTTTGAGTTATAAGGTAGAAGCTTTTTTCCCTGGAACATAGGAGGCTTAGAGACAATCATATAGAGGTCTATAAAAGAGTGAGGGACATAAATCAGCTAGATAGTCAACATCTTTTCTCAAAGATAGGGTAGTCTAAAACTAGAGGGCATCTGTTTAAGGAGAGAGGGGAGAGATACAAAAGGGTCCAGAGGGACATTTTTTTCACACAGAGGGTAGTAAGTGTCTGGAATGAGCTGTCAGAGGTAGTAGTAGAGGCAGACAAAAATTTTGTCTTCTAAAAAGTGTTTCGACAGTTACATGGGTAAGATGGGTATAGAGGGATATGGGCAATTGGGACTAATTTAGTGGTTAAAAACTGGGCAGCGTGGACAAGTTGGGTTGAAGGGCCTGTTTAAGAACATAAGAACATAAGAAATAGGAGCAGGAGTAGGCCATCTGGCCCTTCGAGCCTGCCCCGCCATTCAATAAGATCATGGCTGATCTGTCGTGACTCAGCTCCACCTTCCCGCCCTCTCCCCATAACCCTTAATCCCTTCTCTTATCAAAAACCCATCAACCCGTTTCTTAAAAATATTTAGCGAGGCAGCCTCCACCACTTCAACGGGCAGAGAATTCCAAATTGTGCGGAGGGTGTGGAGAGTCTGCAGAAGGATCTAGATAGGCTGGGCGAATGGGCCAGGAAATGGCAAATGGAATTTAATGTTGGCAAGTGTGAGGTGGTCCACTTTGGTAGGAGGAATGGTAGGAAGGACTATTACTTACGGGGCGAAAAACTGCAGCAGGCGACGGTGCAGAGGGACCTCGGGGTCCTTGTGCATGAGTCGCAAAAACCCAGCTTGCAGGTGCAGCAGGTGGTCAGGAAGGCGAATGGGATGCTGGCCTTCATAGCGAAGGGGATTGAATATAAAAGTAGGGAGGTCTTGCTGCAGCTGTATAGGGCATTGGTGAGGCCGCAGCTGGAGTACTGTGTGCAGTTTTGGGCGCCGCACCTGCGCAAGGATGTTTTGGCCCTGGAGGGAGTGCAGAGGAGGTTTACTCGGCTGATACCGGAGTTGAGGGGATTGAGCTATGAAGAGAGGCTGAATAAACTAGGCTTGTACTCGTTAGAGTTTAGAAGAATGAGGGGAGATCTCATTGAGACGTATAAGATGATGAATGGGATGGATAGGATAGAGGTGGAGAGACTGTTCCCGCTCAAAAAAGACAGTAGGACTAGGGGGCACAGCCTCAAGATAAAGGGGGGGTGGTTTAGAACAGAGTTGAGGAGGAACTTCTTCACTCAAAGGGTGGTGAATCTCTGGAATTCTCTGCCCGTTGAAGTGGTGGAGGCTGCCTCGCTAAATATTTTTAAGAAACGGGTTGATGGGTTTTTGATAAGAGAAGGGATTAAGGGTTATGGGGAGAGGGCGGGAAGGTGGAGCTGAGTCACGACAGATCAGCCATGATCTTATTGAATGGCGGGGCAGGCTCGAAGGGCCAGATGGCCTACTCCTGCTCCTATTTCTTATGTTCTTATGTTCTTAAGTTCCTCCTCAACTCTGTTCTAAACCGCCCCCCCTTTATCTTGAGGCTGTGCCCCCTAGTCCTACTGTCTTTTTTGAGCGGGAACAGTCTCTCCACCTCTATCCTATCCATCCCATTCATCATCTTATACGTCTCAATGAGATCTCCCCTCATTCTTCTAAACTCTAACGAGTACAAGCCTAGTTTATTCAGCCTCTCCTCATAGCTCAATCCCCTCAACTCCGGTATCAGCCGAGTAAACCTCCTCTGCACTCCCTCCAGGGCCAAAACATCCTTGCGCAGGTGCGGCGCCCAAAACTGCACACAGTACTCCAGCTGCGGCCTCACCATCCTGTAAACCTCTGATTCTATGACTCTTCATTCTTCTAAATTCCCATATGTAGAGTCCCAACCTTTGTTCAAGTGGCAATCCCTCCATACCGGGGATCATCCCAGTGAACTTCCTCTGAACTGCCTCCAATGAAATAATATCCCCCCTTAAATAAGGGGATCAAAACTGCCCACAGTGCTCTCGATGTGGTCTCACCAATATCTTGTACAACTGCAGTAAGACTCCCTCACTCTTTTATTGCAAACCACCTTGAAATAAGGGCCACCATTCTATTAGCCTTCCTGATTACCTGCTGTACCTGTTGGTTAGCTTTCTGTGCTTTATGCACAAATACCCCCGAGTCCCTTTGTGCTGCAGCTTTCTGAAGTTTTTCTCAATTTAAATAATAATCTTTTCTTTAGTTCTCCCTTCCAAAGTTAACAACTTTACATTTCCCCACATTATACTCCATTTGCTGATTTTTGCTCAGTTATTTAACCTATCAAAATCTCTTTCTAAACTGTTTGTATCCTTCTTGCAACTTGCCTTCCACTTATTTTTGTCTCATCTGCAAATTTGGCTGCAGACCATTTGCTTCCCTCCTCTCCATCATCAATATATGTTGTAAACAGTTGTGGTCCCAGCTCTGATCCCTATGGAACAACTTGAAAAAGGACCTCTTATCCCCATTCGCTGTTTCCCGCCCATTAGACAATGTTCTATCCATGGCAATATACCACCTGGACTCCTTTTGCATGACTTAACCTTTTGTGAGGTACCTTGATGAACATCTCCTGGAAGTCTAAATACATCCACTGGTTCCCCTCTACCCACTCTGAAAAATTCTAATAATCAGACACAATTCCCCTTTCCTGAAGCCATGCTGACTCTGCTTGATTAGATCATGATTTTCCAAAAGTGCTGAATGAGGGAAAGAATATGTCCCTCATTCTTTAATAGACCTCTCTGATCACCCCTTAGCCTCCTACGCTCCACGGAAAGAAGTCCCAGTCTATCCGGCCTCTCCTTATAACTCAAACCATCAACTCCCGGTAGCATCTTAATAAATCTTTTCTGCACTCTTTCTCGTTTAATAATATCCTTTCTATAATAGGGTGACCAGAACTGTACACGCTTTTCCAAGTGTGGTCTTACCAATGTCTTGTACAACTTCAACAAGATGTCCCAACTCCTGTACTTCCTTAGTAATTAATTCCAACATTTTTCCAACAATAGATTTATTTTATTTTATTCAACGTTAGGCTAATCAGCCTGTAGTTAGTTACCTGCTTTTTGCCTCTGCCTTATTTGGAATAGAGATGTCACACTGACAGGTTTCCAATCCTCCGGTACTTCTCCAGAATTTACGGATTTTTGGAAAGTTAAAACCAATGTATCTAGTGTCCCTGCAGCTGCTTCTTTTAGGATCCTAATGAAAGCCATCAGAGCCAGGGTACTTACTTACCTTTACCTCCATTAATTTCTCTAATATTTGGGACGGCACGGTAGCACAGTGGTTAGCACTGCTGCTTCACAGCTTGAGGGTCCTGGGTTCGATTCCCGGCTCGGGTCACTGCCTGTGTGGAGTTTGCACATTCTCCTCGTGTCTGCGTGGGTTTTCTCCGGGTGCTCCGGTTTCCTCCCACAGTCCAAAGATGTGCGGGTTAGGTTCATTGGCTATGCTAAAAATTGCCCCTTAGTATCCTGGGATGTGTAGGTTAGATGGATTAGCAGGTAAATGTGTAGGGATATGGGGATAGGGTCTGGGTGGGATTGTGTTCGGTGCAGACTCGATGGGCCGAAGGGCCTGTTTCTGCACTGTAGGGTTCTATGTTCTAAAGTACTGCTGTGGTTATGGTACTTAAATCTTCCCTGGAATTCTTTGGTATTAATGGGTTGTGCGAAGGCTGATGCAGATTATCTGTTTAACTCCTCCACCTTGACTTACCCCCTTTATATTAAACCTTTAAAGGATTCTTAAAAATAAATAATATCAATTACGATAGGACCTTTGTACCCTTGACCTTGTTAATGTAAGATCTAATCCTTCCAAACTATAAACCATAAAATAAAGACTTTACGAATGATAAATGAAAATAGTAAATATGTACCACCCAATCAGCAGCTTCCACCTGCCCCTCATCACTTTGGAATCCCGATATCACCTCCGGAGCTCCATCTCTGGATTGAGTGAGGCTTCCGAAGATTTCCCGCTGCCCTGTTCAGCTGCGCCTCCCCAGATCTGCTCGCTCTCTCTCTCTCTCTGATCTCCAGTGCTCTGCACTTCCTTTTGTCATGTTCCAAATCCTTAAGGCATCACTTGTAAGAGTCCTTGCATTAACCCTTTCAGTGACAATGTCTTAAAAAAAAAATCCTTCCAGAATGTTATGGAGGTGGCAGTGGGAACAAGGGGATCTCCATGGGCTTTGCCACCACTCTCCTTTAATGGGAGAGGAGAATAGATTCTCCGTCCTGATCGATCTGCCTGCCCAAATTGTGCTGTGGTCTGGGGAGAGGATGGGTGTGCTCCAACATCTACTGCTCAGTGACAGCTTTCTAATCGGATGGTCAACTGGACAGTGCTGTTTGGCTGCTGAACTGTAGCTTAGCTGGAGTGCAGTGACTCGTAGAGTCACAGAGCAGAGAAAGGCCATTTGACCATCGTGTCCGTGCTGGCTCTTTGGCAGGACTACCGATTAGTGGCACTCTCCTCCTTTCACCCATATTTCCGTTTGGGGGTACATGCATCCCGATTTTTTTTGCTGTTGAATTTGCTCCTTAACGTGAGAACGGGGAGAGGGAGGCAAGTTTGACTTTGTAAATTTGACTCTTGACTCTTGTGACCTTAGATGAAGTGATCCTGAAGGAAGGTGACACCGTGACTTTTGGCCATCCGCAGAGCTTGCAAGTGGAACGCGGGGAAAGAGTCCGTCAGCCCAATTCCGAATTTTACTTCCTGGTAAATTTGTTTGGAGGGAATAAGTTGTCTTTTTGCAACATTTGTAATGTTGTGATTGAGGAATGGTGAAAGAGAGTTCGCAGTTATAAGTGGAATTGTGAATGACCTGTGCATCTTAGAAGAATGAGGGGAGATCTCACTGAGACGTATAAGATGATGAATGGGATGGATAGGATAGAGGTGGAGAGACTCTTCCCGCTCAGAAAGGACAGTAGGACTAGGGGGCACAGCCTCAAGATAAAGGGGGGACGGTTTAGAACGGAGTTGAGGAGGAACTTCTTCACTCAAAGGGTGGTGAATCTCTGGAATTCTCTGCCCGTTGAAGTGGTGGAGGCTGCCTCGCTAAATATTTTTAAGACGCGGGTTGATGGGTTTTTGATAAGCGAAGGGATTAAGGGTTATGGGGAGAGGGCGGGAATGTGGAACTGAGCCACGACAGATCAGCCATGATCTTATTGAATGGCGGGGCAGGCTCGAGGGGCTAGATGGCCTACTCCTGCTCCTATTTCTTATGTTCTTATCTTCCGGAGTTCCTGAGCTGTGGCAGACAGCGTTCTAGTCCCAGGGAACTGCAGTGGACGCGTACAGCTCCAGCATCACTCAAGAATCTTGGCACCTTCCAGGACAAAGCAGAGTATTTGATTGCTGTCCTTTCCACAAACATTCACTGGTTCTGCCACTGATGCTCGGTGGCAGCTGTGTGTACTATCTATAAGATGCACTGCAGTAACTCACCATGGTTCCTTAGACGGTACCTTCCAAACCCATGACCACTACCATCTAGAAGGGACAAGACTAGCAGATATCTGGGAACGCCACAACCTGCAAGTTCTCCGAGTCACTCACCATTCTGATTTGGAAATATATTGCCGTTCCTTCACATGTCGCTGGGTAAAATCCTGGAACTCCCTCCCTAACTGTAGGTGTACCTACACCTCGGGGACTCCAGCGGTTCCAGAAGGCAGCTCACCACTTCCTCCCCGAGGGGCAATTAGGGATGGGCAATAAATGCTGGTCTAGCCAGCGACATCCGTAAATGAATGACAAAATCACTCGTTTCCTTAGAGCTAAAAATCTATTGACCTCTTGTCTTGAAAATACTCAATGATGGAGCATCAACAGGTCCCTGATTCTCAGGGTTCACAATTATCTGACTGAAGTAAAGTCTCCTCCTCGCAGAATTCACTTGTCCTTAATTCTGTATTCTGGGTTCCCTAGCCGACGGGAGTAGCATCTGTGCTACTGAACCCTGTCAGCACGTTAAAACAAGATCACCCTTTAATTCATCTCGATTCCAGAGAGTACAGGCCCATTCTCTCCTGATGGGACACCCTTTCATCTCTGGAATCAGTCCAGTGATTCCTCTAAAACAAGTAGATGCTACCTTTGATAAGTAGCCCAGAGCTGTGCACAATATTCCAAGTCTCTTCTAAGCAAGCCCTATGGAATTGCACTAAAAGCAAAATACCACAGATACTGGAAATGTGAAGTAAAATTAATATGTGTTGGGAAACGCTCAGCAGGTCTGGCAGCTGCTGTGGAGAGAGAGAAAAAGAACATAGAACATAGAACATAGAACATTACAGCGCAGAACAGGCCCTTCGGCCCACGATGTTGCGCCGACCAGTTACAAAACAATGACCCACTAGCCTAAACCAATCCCTTTTCATCCATAAACCTATCCACAGATCTTTTAAACGCCCCCAAACTAGGTGCATTTACAACTGCAGCTGGCAGGGCATTCCAGTCCCTCACCACCCTCTGGGTAAAGAACCTACCCCTGACATCTGTCCTATAACTACCCCCCCTTAATTTAAAATCGTGCCCCCTCGTGTTAGCTTTCTCCATCCTAGGAAAAAGGCTATCACTATCTACCCTGTCTAAACCTCTAATCATCTTATATGTTTCAATGAGATCCCCTCTTAGCCGCCTTCTTTCCAGCGAAAACAACCCCAAATCTCTCAATCTCTCCTCATAGGATCTCCCCTCCATACCAGGCAACATCCTGGTAAACCTCCTCTGCACCCTCTCCAAAGCCTCTACATCCTTCTTGTAATGAGGGGACCAGAACTGCACACAAAACTCCAAGTGCGGCCGCACCAGAGATGTGTACAGTTGCATCATGACGCTACGACTCCTAAATTCAATCCCCCTACCAATAAACGCCAAAACTCCGTATGCCTTCTTAACAACTTTATCTACTTGATTCCCAACTTTCAGGGATCTATGTACACATACACCTAGATCCCTCTGCTCCTCCACACTATTCAAAGTCCTCCCGTTAGCCCTATACTCAACACATCTGTTATTCCTACCGAAATGAATTACCTCACACTTCTCCACATTAAACTCCATTCGCCACCTCTCAGCCCAGCTCTGCAATCTTTCCAAGTCATCCTGCAAACTATGACACCCTTCCTCACAATCTACCACACCTCCGACTTTGGTGTCATCAGCAAACTTACTAATCCACCCAACTATACCCTCATCCAGATCATTAATAAAAATTACAAACAGCAGTGGCCCCAAAACAGATCCCTGAGGCACACCACTTGTAACCGAACTCCATGACGAATATTTCCCATCAACCACCACTCTCTGTCTCCTATCTGCTAGCCAATTCCTGATCCAATTACCTAGATCACCCCCAATCCCATACATCTGCATTTTCTGCAGAAGCCTACCATGGTGAACCTTATCAAACGCCTTGCTAAAATCCATATACACCACATCAACTGCCTTACCCCTATCCACCTCTTTGGTCACTTTCTCAAAGAACTCGATAAGGTTAGTAAGGCACTCGATAAGGTTAGTAAGGCGTCCAGTTCAAGAACAGCTTCTTCCCTGCTGCCATCAGATTTTTGAATGGACTTACCTCGCATTAAGTTGATCTTTCTCTATACCCTAGCTAACGACTGTAACACCAAGTCCTGCACCCTCTCCTTCTCTATGAACCTGGTGTTGTGAGACTTCTTACCGTTCTCTATGAGTGGTATGTTTTGTCTGTATAGCGCTCAACAAACCATACTTTTCACTGTATACTGATATATGTGACAATAATAAATCAAACCATCTCCATGTGAGTCGCCAATCTGAAGGAAGGTCGAAATTTATTGAGTTTTGAATCATTGAAAGTGGGGCGAGGGGGGGTAAAACAGGGAAAACATGGGATTAAAGTTTGTGAGAGATAATGTTTTGGCCTGTGGGCGTCGCGGGCTGGGTCCAGTATTTATTGCCCATCCCTAACTGCCCTCCGTTTCAGAGGGCAGTTGAGAGTCAACCATATTGCTGTGGCTCTGGAGTCACAAGTAGGCCAGACCGGGTAAGGATGGCAGATTTCCTTCCCTAAAGGTCATGAATCAGATGGGTTTTTCTGACAATAGTTTCATGGTAATTAGTAGATTCTTAATTCCAGATTTTTTTTATTGAATTCAGATTGCACCATCTGCCGTGCTGGGATTCGAATCTGGGTCTCCAGATTTTGCTCTTGGTCTGTGGATGATTGGTCCATATTGTGTATATTGTAGGTGATCAGAGGAGGAGAGGCTGTGAAGGGATGGAGGCTGTACTGATTGTATTGTGTGCTGTGTTTTCTCAGTTTGAGCTGTGTGACTGTCAGCAGGAAGAAGGCAGTGGACAGAATCTGGATATCAGGCCCAGCTCCCAACAACAGGTAAGCCAATTTCCCCAAGTGTCTAACAGCGATTAACCAACTTTCAGATGTATTCTCTATTTCCTGTATTACAGCAAGCAGCAAAGAGACAAGGACATATAGCACTGGTTTTGATGATGTCCTTTGAAAGATAAAGTCCTTTGAATTCTCTGCCCGTTGAAGTGGTGGAGGCTGCCTCGCTAAATATTTTTAAGAAACGGGTTGATGGGTTTCTGATAAGAGAAGGGATTAAGGGTTATGGGGAGAGGGCGGGAAGGTGGAGCTGAGTCACGACAGATCAGCCATGATCTTATTGAATGGCGGGGCAGGCTCGAAGGGCCAGATGGCCTACTCCTGCTCCTATTTCTTATGTTCTTATGTTCTTATAGATAGGACTCTAGGAAGTACACATCTCTTATATAATTGCCACGGGACGTCGTTGACTGCCCCTGCCCCTCAGCACCAAAGTGTCACTTTCTGGGCAATGCCATTGTCCAATGCTGCTGTCCTTGGCATTACCCCCACGGGATTGTGTTGACCTTTAGGGTTCAAATGGCCTTCAGGGGATGCAGAGGAGAGAGAGTGAGCATTTGCTGGTTAGTCAGTGCCCCTTATTTGGGGCAGCACAGTGGTTAGCACTGCTGCCTCGCAGTGCCAAGGACCTGGGTTCGATTCCAGCCTCTGGTCACTATCTGTGTGGAGTTTTCATATTCTCCCCGTGTCTGCGTGGGTTTCCTCCGGATGCTCCGGTTTACTCCCACAGTCCAAAGATGTGTGGGTCAGGTGGATTGGCCGTGCTAAATTGCTCCTTAGTGTCAGGGGGATTAGTTAAATAATATGTGGGGTAAAGGCCTGGGTGGGATTGTTGTTGGTGCATGCTTGAAGGGCTGAATGACCTCCTCCTGCACGGTAGGGACTCTATGAGCTGTACAGGGTGAACGATGACACCTCCCACAGTCGAGTAACCTGCTTGCTGGCGAGACTCATGGCCAAGTATGAGAGGTTCTGGAGGTCCATTATCTCTCAGACACTGCAGTCTGACAACATATCTCAGGGCCTGAAAGAAAGTGGCAAAGTTGCCTTGTCCAGAGAGGGTGCTGGAAGGTGAGACCAGAAACGAGAGGTCCACAAGAAGCTTTGTCAGAATCTATCACTGGGTGTGGGCACTGCTGGCAAAGCTACACTTATTGCCCATCCCTGGTTACCCTGACTAAGAAGTCTCACAACACCAGGTTAAACTGCAGTAGGTTTATTTGATAGCACAGGCTTTCAGGCACTGTCCCTTCATCATCTCATGAAGGGACAGCACTCCAAAAGCTCGTGCTACCAAATAAACCTGCTGGACTTTAACCTGGTGTTGTGAGATTACTTACTGTGCCCACTCCAGTCCAATGCCGGCATCTCCACATCATGGTTACCCTGAGACTTGGAGTCACCCAGGTTAGCGATTGGAATCACATACTAACCCAGACTGGGTAAGGCTTCCTTTACTGAAAGACATTCGGAGACAGTGCAGAAAGAGGCCATTTGGCCCATCGAGCCTGCACCAACAGCAATCATACCCAGGCTCTATCCTGCATAACCCCAAGTATTCCCCTTGCTAGTCCCCCTGACACTAAGGGTCAATTTAGCATGGCCAGTCAACCAAACCTGCACATATTGGAGGAAACTGGAGCACCCAGAGGAAACCCACAGGGACGCGGGGAGAACATGCAGACTCCATTCAGACAGTGACGTGAGGCTGGGATGGAGTGTGAGTCCCTGGCGCTGTGAGGTGGTAATGTTAACCACTGTGCCACCGTGCCTCTCATACAACGAACTAGTTGGACTTCCATTGACGGGCCAGGAATATAAAACAGACATTAATAAATCCAATCAGGAATTCAGGAGAAACGCCAGTCACTGGTGAGAAGATGGAATTAATTGTCCCTATTCTAATGGGCTAATAGAAGTGTGCTTATGAGAATTTTTTTTTTTTAGAACCCTACAGTGCAGAAACAGGCCCTTCGGCCCATCGAGTCTGCACCGAACACAATCCCACCCAGATCCTATCCCCATATCCCTACACATTTACCTGCTAATCCCTCTAACCTACACATCCCAGGACACTAAGGGGCAATTTTGGCATAGCCAATGAACCTAACCCGCACATCTTTGGACTGTGGGAGGAAACCGGAGCACCTGGAGAAAACCCATGCAGACACGAGGAGAATGTGCAAACTCCACACAGGCAGTGACCTGAGCCGGGAATCGAACCCAGGACCCTGGAGCTGTGAAGCAGCAGTGCTAACCACTGTGCTACCGTTGAGTAACCAATGTTGAGAAGGGCTGAAGTGATCTAGGGATATGGTGGGGGGATCATGGTATTGAATTTGATGATCAGCTATGATAATGCTCAAATAACCTCCTCCCGTTTATAGTTTCTATGTCTGTGAACTCTTTATGATATGAAGCCTGTTAAGAGTAACTTATTTTCCTATTAAATGCAGACCTCAGTCGTTCCTGTCCCCAGCCCAAGATTCCCGACTCCTCAGGAATTATTCCCGTTCTTAGAAACATTTCCTAGGTTCCTGCAGGGACTCCGTTGGCCTGCGGAAGAAGTTGGCACCAGACACAGCCTGGCAGTGAGTGGTCCTGCTGTACCCACCGTGCGTCAGGGCGCTCCTCTCCCAACTCGTGACGGACTCCAGTCAGCCCTGCCTCAGGTGTTCGGGTTTCCATATGGTCAGTGCCTGGGGTCTATGAGTCAGGCAGCGGGCCGTGAGTCGTCGCCGCTGGCAACCAGAACATCCCGTAGTTTGATGGTGTCACCAGTGACTGCGGGAGAGACTTGCCAGCTGAGTGCCCCAGCTGCGGACTCTTGTGTTGGGCAGCTCGCTGATTCCCGGATAACCGAGTGCGGAACCTTTTTCCCACTGGTGGGCAGGTTTGGGCTTTCCACCCCCCCGAGCTCTGCTGGGCAGTCGGCCAGACGACAGATTGAAGGCTGCGCCCTGGGACCTGTGTCTGCAGAGGAAGCTTCTCGCTGTGAGCGGTCACCTTCTCTGAATGAAAGGCATGGCTCCAGGACGCATCACCGGCCGGCATGGGGTGAGCTACAGACTCCCGACCCGGCCCAAGGGACAGCAGAAGCTGCCGTCTCGGCCACTGCTGACTCCGTCTCAACCTCTCCGCCCTGCTTTCACTGGGACTCGGCGCAGCAAGATAGCTCGAGTGAGGCTGAGGTGCCTTCTGCAACACATTCTGACACACTGGTGCCGATGGGTAAACTTGCTTCCTTCAAAGAGGGCTCTGCTGGTCCCAGGACCCCGACTGGTGCCTGGACCCCGACTGGCAGCGTCCAGCAGGAGAACTCGAACAGCAACCAGTCCTCCCGAAACAGCGAGAATCAGGACGGGTCACCCGGCGACGGGGAGCACAGGGTAGAGGATGCGGTGGGTATGGAATGGGCACCTTCTGTGGTTAACAACACAACGGCTGACACAGGAGTGCCAGCTGTGCACTCGGTGTCCCAGCTGGACGTCGATGCTATCGGACGTGGCATGGGTGATGAACGAGTGCTGGTTGAGCCCGGGGTGCAAGGTGGCGCGGTTGTGGGGGACGTATCAGCTGCTTTGGGTGTGGGCACTGAAGACATCACATCAGAAAGCCCCCTGTCTGCTGGCGGTGTCCCTTGTGGAGGCTCTGCTGCGATTGATGCTGAAGGATTGGAGAGGAGTGGAGACAGCCAACCTGGACCGAGCCAGGTAGCTGAGCCTGCGGAGTCTGACTCGCTCAGTCCTGTGGCTGATCAGCCACTAATCTGCTCTTCCCTGTCTGAAACTACAGAGAAAAATCAGGCTGCAGAGAAAGCAATTGGCTCTGTACGGACGGAGACGCCTGTCAATGGCTTGGAGGTTTATTCCCAGGTGAATGATGAAAACATCGGGGATAACTCTGCATCTGAAGAGGATTCGGCCGGCCGGACCGGAGAGATTCTGAACA
Organism: Prionace glauca; assembly: GCA_037974335.1. Taxonomy (NCBI): domain Eukaryota; kingdom Metazoa; phylum Chordata; class Chondrichthyes; order Carcharhiniformes; family Carcharhinidae; genus Prionace; species Prionace glauca. The sequence goes on from CM075722.1 coordinate 5,628,908, forward strand.
AACGTGTTGAGCAAAGGGCTGGTGGCCCAAACAAGGATATTCCAGAGCGTGCCTTGTTACTTCAAGGCAAACTCAGCACCCCCACAGCAGTAGTGTGTGAGAGCAACGGCGAGAATACGGGTTCATGCAAGGAGCCCTTGAGATTTCTAGATTCTGAGAGGAGAGAGCCGGAATTTCCTCTGGCCGTAGAGTCGTCGAGCACCTCTGCCGAGGGGTTGATGGATGAAGTCCATCTGGATGAAGATGTGACCCGTGGCTGCAGTCAGCCTGAGGAGGCAGCAGGGGAACTGAGGTCAACCGGGGAGAGAGAGGTTGAACCTGGGGTGTGTCACCAAGCTGATGATGTGTCTCCGGCGTTAAGCCCAGCCCTTCCTGCCAGTCCTGGAACAGACCCTGATCTGAGTAGCCCTGAATCACAGCTTTCTCTTCCATGTTTGCCACTGGGAGAAACATCGCTTGTTGGCACTGGCTCAACAGCTGATTGTCTGAACTTGAATGGCTGTACACTCACTTTTGGTAAGCTGAATCTTCTGAATACGTTGGGCTTGAAGGCAGAAACTCCAACCCCTCCACCAGGAAAAATATCGAGTGCGCTCAGGAGACAGGCGGGGAAAGGAGGAGATTCGACCCACTCAGAAGCATCCAGCCCTGTTGTCGAGATGGTGGTCACACATAAAGAGGATGTCAGTGGATTCTGTGCGCATATAAAATCAGGAGAGGACGGAGTGACGGTCACAGAGGAACGGTCAGGAGCAGTTTCCCATACTGCAATGGCTGAATGCCCAGGGCAGGTTAATTCCCTGCCAAAAGTTGACCATGTCTCACAGAACAAAGATGAGTCACCGTTGACCACCAAAGTAGCCGTGAACCTGCACGCTATTCCAAGTAATGCATGGCCAAACTCCAGCCACTCCGTGCCATCAACAGGCACCACAGATAATGACAGCTTGATATATTCCAATCTTGGCACGCTGTGCCTCTCTTCCCTTGTGGGGCCTGAGAGCTCCGGAATGCAGGGTGAGCTCAGTGCGGGTGGACAGTGCAGAGAAGGAGGGCGGTCATGCGTAGTGCTTGGTGAGGTAACCAGAGCCCTGGGGGGCTGCGTTACCCTGGGAAAGACTCCAGGGAACTCCCCGGAACCAGGGGGACTTGCTGCGTTAATGGAAATCCAAAGTGAACTCAGCCCGACTGGCCAAAGAGAGTCAGAAAGGGGTGGCCAGACTGAAGGATTACACCCAGGCAGTGATAGTGAAAGCAAAGCGGATCCTCCGGAATGTACACAATTCCCAAGTAATCCCATTGCGTCTATGGCTGTAAATATCAAGGCAGTGGGGAGGCTCGGTGTCACTGGACTCGCTGTAAATAACACAACAGTGATGGAGGAGTGTCTCCCTGCTGCTGCTCCTGATGTTATGGAGAGCTTCGCAACACTAGATCCCACTGATTCCATGGATGTTGAAGATCCCATTGGGATGGATGTTGACCCAGTGTCAGACTCTGCAGGCAGGGGTGTGATTCAAGTATCTGATTCTTCTAGTGTTTGTCCAGCGCTCTGTGAGCTGGAGCTACAGACTGACCGCAGTGTTGCTCCCGAGGCTGTAACCTGTGGAGATGATGGAAATGTGGATGAGATGCTAACGACAGAGCCATCTGCTGTGACGGTTACCCTCGGTGACACCGCGAGGGAGGAGAAGGAAGGGTCATTGACTCGAGCTGGCGGCCTGGTGAAAGTGGAAGCTGCGGGAACATGGGCAGCAGACCAGCGTGACGCAGCTAGAGCTCCTTCACGTATCCTGGGGACAGGTGCCCACTGCCCTGCACCCCTGCCCGCAGTGACAGCAGGGGACCACGGCAATGCCAACCCACTCACCCAAACCGAAAACCTGCCCCGCGCAGCCGAGGAAGAACCCGATGATCGGAGTCCCTGCCAGTGCCCAGTCCCAGCGGAGCCTCCCCACAGCCACCAGGTTCCAGGCTGCACATCGTGCAGCTCGGAGACTGAGGAGAGCCCGCAGGGTACAGTAAGGGTGGCACCCTCGGAGAGACCACTTGGTGCCGCCCCAGTTACCTCTGATCAGGGCATACCCCGAGAACGTGGTGCGATGGACGAACATCGGACAGTGTCTGAAACTGGGCTGGATCAGCCGAGGCTCGTCAGCGTAGACCAGGACGCAGACCTGCTCTCTGGAAACCCAGAAGACACCGTGCCGGCTGAAGCTTGCAATCATTTCACCACCGTCAATAAAACAGAGGCAAATAGGAATGCTGTAGTTGAGGAATTGGAGGCATTCACTTCAGGAGAGGATTTTGGAGCTGGTAGGTCAGGAGTGATCTCCCCGATGAAGAACAGGAAGTCTGAAACGGTCGATAAACTGGTAAAGATCCACCGCTGTTCTCTGGGTGAGCCAGATAATGAACGCTGCAGTTTCTCCGCTCTGCCACTGGCTACCCCCGGCCAAAGTGAGGTGGCAGAGGCTGGCAAAAGGCCGGCAGCGCCATCCGGAACCATCCCACTATCCTGCATGAGCACCGCTGCTATCCAACTTGGCAGCAATGATAATCCTGTGACCCTGAGGCACCAGGAGAGAGCCCACACTTGTGAGAATGTCACAGAGCTGGAAGGTAAATCTGATGGCCCTAGGAAAGCAGCTGATGTCTGCCCTGCCCACTCTGTTGGACAGTATTCTGGAAGTAAAGCCCAGCTCTCTGCTGCTGGCCCTGGAGATGGGGATTCATCTCCCCGGGGCCACCCTCTTTGGGATGAAGCTTCTGCTGCTGCAGTACGGACTGAGCTGAGAGCGAGGCCGAACGGCATTGAATCTGTCTCTGAGCGGATCAGTAACTTCATCCCCTCCAATCCGGACTCCGGACTCCCGGCTCAGGAAGCTTGTCTGTTCACAGGCAGTGTGTCAGAGAGAGAGCTGGGGTTAGGCAGGAGAAGTGAGCGGGATGCGGGCTGGAATGCCGAACGAGGGTGTTTGGGTGCGACAGAGCAGAGCCCGGCTGACGCCAAACAGCCGGAGATGGGATTGGATGAGACCCAAGGTGAGAGGAGTTCCAAATCCCTGTTGAATTGCTGGGCAGAGGCGGGAGAGCAGGAACTGGCCAAGTCCACTCCCTCCGATTCCCGGGGGACGGTGCTGCAAGGGGAGTTAGAACGGGGGCCGCCCTCAGCTGAAGAGCAGGCTGAAGAAGAAAACGTTTGTGATGACCCCATGGCGCAACAGGATGCTGTAGAGAATGGAGCCCTGCCACGTGGCAGCCTGTTGCAGACTGAGGAATCGGCAGAGGAGCTGAACCCAGTGCCTGGCTCTGGGTTATCCGTGCCCCTCGGTTCCCCTCCTGGGGTGGAGCAGGGACTGGATGAAGGGTCCATGGTGGAGAGCGATGGTGCGCCTGGCCATGGTGAGCTGTGTTGGTCAGTGGAAGGCAGTGACCGAGATAACGCTGAGGGCTTCGAGGATGAGGCCTCCAGTGATGTCGACATGATGCAAACTGAGCTCCGTCCTGGGTGCACACTGGGTGCTGGCAGCCCAGAGGACAGGGACGTTTGTACCACAGCTGCCACCAACCCACAGCCTCTGTCTGCCTCTGCAGCTCAGGCCTCCGGTCAAGCGGATAGTGAGGAGGGAAGGGTCAGTCCGATGCTACTTGGTGCTGGAGGAGAGTTGGGCCTGGTGCCCGTCGAGCAGGAGAGGGATCAAAGGCACCGAGGAATGAGGAAGCCTCTAGTCCCAGAGGAATGCCCCGGATGGTCAGAGCTCCGAGTTGGCGTTTGCCTGGCTGGTGGGAGGGCTTCACAGAGCCCCAATACAAAGCAGCAGGTTCCCCAGTGGGACCTGGAAATGGCCGGGTCAAAGAGCGAGTTGCCCAGGGCTTTGGAAGCAGACAGAAGGGGGAGGACGGTGGGGGAGGAACCAGTGGAAGGATTTAGCTCGGTAACTGGGTTACCTACCGGACTGGATCCAGCTGATGATGGGATGGGAGTGGAGGCCGGGGAGAGCTCCTGTGAACATGATACACTGGCGCAGGTCACACCATGTGGACCAAACGGAACCAGCGAGCTGACTGAGCAAACTGAGGATGAGGAGGTGGAGGAACACGAGGAGGAGAGGGAGCAGCTGGAGGAGGAGAGGGAACAGCTGGAGGAGGAGAGGGAGCAGCTGGAGGAGGAGAGGGAACAGCTGGAGGAGGAGGGGGAACAGCTGGAGGAGGAGGGGGAGCAGCTGGAGGAGGAGGGTGAGCAGCTGGAGGAGGAGGGGGAACAGCTGGAGGAGGAGGGGGAGCAGCTGGAGGAGGAGGGGGAGCAGCTGGAGGAGGAGGGGGAGCAGCTGGAGGAGGAGGGGGAGCAGCTGGAGGAGGAGGGGGAGCAGCTGGAGGAGGAGAGGGAACAGCTGGAGGAGGAGGGGGAACAGCTGGAGGAGGAGGGGGAACAGCTGGAGGAGGAGGGGGAGCAGCTGGAGGAGGAGGGGGAGCAGCTGGAGGAGGAGGGGGAGCAGCTGGAGGAGGAGGGGGAGCAGCTGGAGGAGGAGGGGGAGCAGCTGGAGGAGGAGGGGGAGCAGCTGGAGGAGGAGGGGGAGCAGCTGGAGGAGGAGGGGGAGCAGCTGGAGGAGGAGAGGGAACAGCTGGAGGAGGAGAGGGAGCAGCTGGAGGAGGAGAGGGAGCAGCTGGAGGAGGAGGGGGAACAGCTGGAGGAGGAGAGGGAGCAGCTGGAGGAGGAGAGGGAACAGCTGGAGGAGGAGGGGGAGCAGCTGGAGGAGGAGAGGGAACAGCTGGAGGAGGAGGGTGAGCAGCTGGAGGAGGAGAGGGAACAGCTGGAGGAGGAGAGGGAACAGCTGGAGGAGGAGGGGGAGCAGCTGGAGGAGGAGAGGGAACAGCTGGAGGAGGAGGGGGAACAGCTGGAGGAGGAGAGGGAACAGCTGGAGGAGGAGAGGGAACAGCTGGAGGAGGAGAGGGAACAGCTGGAGGAGGAGGGGGAGCAGCTGGAGGAGGAGGGGGAGCAGCTGGAGGAGGAGAGGGAGCAGCTGGAGGAGGAGAGGGAACAGCTGGAGGAGGAGAGGGAGCAGCTGGAGGAGGAGGGGGAGCAGCTGGAGGAGGAGGGGGAGCAGCTGGAGGAGGAGAGGGAACAGCTGGAGGAGGAGAGGGAGCAGCTGGAGGAGGAGGGGGAGCAGCTGGAGGAGGAGGGGGAACAGCTGGAGGAGGAGAGGGAACAGCTGGAGGAGGAGAGGGAGCAGCTAGAGGAGGAGGGGGAGCAGCTGGAGGAGGAGGGGGAGCAGCTGGAGGATGCGGAGAGCGAACAGGAGGAATGGGAGGAGGAGGAGGTGACCTCTAGCTCAGAGTGGGAGGTGTACACACAGGTATCCCATACCCTATCAGACAGCGAAACCTCTGCTGAAGATCAGGAGGACGGACTGAGCAATGAAATGAACCTCAACGATGTTCCCTGTTGTGAAGATTGCTCCATTGACGGAGAGGTAAAGTCCAGCCCCGTCACCCAGGCGGTCCAGAGTGAAGATGATTCATTGCCAGCTTCAGGAGCAGAGTCTATCGCACGTCTGTGTGAAGAGGTGGGGGTCTCAGAGGAGACTTGCTCTGAGGAGCTGTCTATCTCGAGTGAAGGATCACCGGAGTTAGAAGGCCAACATTTGGAGGACAATCACTGCACCAATCCAACCCCTGAGCAACTTGACTTCCCCAGGGACGGTGAGGGAGAGCCTGCAGGTTCTCTCGGAGATCAGAGAGGGGATGCAGCTGCTGTGTCAGTGACTCTGGGTGAGAAGGGAGTGAGTGAGTTGAGCACAGATGGGACTGGGACGTCCCAATCGTATCACGCCAAACCCGTGAGCAAATGGAGAGATTGGAGCAACGACCCAAACCCTGGAATTGGAGAGCACGGTGAGACCACGTTGGAAAGAGGCTGGCTTCCAGGCACGGGTGAGGAACCCGAGAACGTGGTTACCGGTGTCGGGGGACAGTTTCGGCCGGAGGAGACCGTTCCTCAATGCCACCCCTTTAACAAAGAGCGCCCAGCTCTGCTGCCGGGGTCACCGGGCTTGGCACCGACGATTGAGACACATCAGCAGGGAGCTCGCTGGCAAGGCGCGGAGCTGGATGTGACGGGAATGGGTCACACTGGTGAGAAACGCACAGATCTGCCCGAGGTGGAAGCTCCTGATGTGGGTCTGACCGAGGCGCTGGGTGTTGAAGTTGGCTCAGTGATTGTCTCCTCATCAAACCCTGAGTACCCGAACCTGCAGCTTTCCGAGCCTGAAGCCGAGAGGGAGGGCCCCACCAGCAAGAGATTAAACGGCCAAAGTTGCCTTGATTCTCGAGAGTTGAAGAGGCCTCGGAAAGAAGAGGCGCCGAGTTTGAGTTCTGCTGCTGCGATTCCCAATAAAAGACTGTGTGTGTCCCGGCAAACTGGAGCAGGCGGGCTCGGATCAGCAGAGAGACTGAATCTGAGCCTCCTGTTTCTCCCCAAAGAGCTGAGGCAGCAATTCTTTACAAGACGCACCACCTCTCTGGAGCATCCAGCTTACAGCAAAACCAGAGCATCGAACAGACAGGCCGAGGTGGCACGAGTGGTTAGAGAGTTCTTCAAAACCTGGCCGGAGAATGAAGCTGTTAATACGTCACAGCGGACAGCAGGGAATGAAAAACTGTCTGTTGCTAATCCGTGTCACACTTCCGAGATCCCAGGATGTAGGCAGGAGCTGAGGGAAAGCGATGAGTTACTGTGTCAGGCCGTGCAGTGTCAAGGTTTAGTTGGCTGTGGCCTTGACGGCGGACGTGTTGCTGATGACACTGCCAATACCAACAGAATGAAACCCTCTCCTTCAATCCCTCAGTCACCCAGTGTCGGGGTGAGCTGTCTCGCCGGAGTGAAGGATAATTCAGAAACATCCCCTCTGCAGAGGGGCGGTAAACCTGCTGGAGAAACGGAGACCAACCAAGAAACTAGTTGGGGTGACGCCTCACGTGTTATCTCCACAGGCTCAGGCAAACACAGCCAACTTGACAGGGTGGAAGTGATGGTTGACGATCGTTCTCCTTCCCTCTCACTCGCAGAGAGCTCGGGGGGGGCGTGTTCGCAGGCATGCACTGCCTCCAGGGACAGTCCAGCAGGACTCTGGTCTTTTCCCCAGTGTCCTTCCAGCACAGGTTCCCGTGAGGGGTTTGAGAGCGCTGGGAATGGTTTGTGGGAAAGCCAGGAAATGCCAAGTGATGCAGATGGGATGGAGGAGGATGCCAGCGGTGCTAGTGGGCATTTACTGCAGGGATTACCAAAAAGCCCTGGATCCCTGATGCCCTTTAGCTCTGCCCGAGTGGAGTGTGATGGAGGGACCAGGAAAGATTCTCAGTTCCCTGCCGCCCTGGCTGACGGACCCCTTGGTAACGTGACAGGAGTTTGCTGCGATGACAGGCCCAGCGCAGACGTGTCGCCACCTTCCCCTGCTCTGTGCACACATCCTCCCGAGACCGATCCTGGCCATCTCGGTGGAATGAAGAGTTTTAGTGTGGCTGGGTCGGCACCCCCTGACCACCGCGGTCTGGATCAGGGCCACAGTAATCTGGGCCGTGGCCACAACGTGGTCAAAGACTTCAGTGTGGCGGAGCCATCACCTCCTGACTACGATGACCTGGATCCAAACCCCGGTGTGACTGAGGGTTTCAGTGTGACAGAACCGTCACCTCCTGACCATCATAATGTGCGTCATAGCCCTGGTGTGATTGTAGGTTTCAGTGTGGCAGAACCGTCACCTCCTGACCATCATAATGTGCGTCATAGCCCTGGTGTGATTGAAGGGTTCAGTGTGACAGAACCATCACCTCCTGACCATCATAATGTGCGTCATAGCCCTGGTGTGATTGTAGGGTTCGGTGTGGCAGAGCCATCACCTGACGGCGATAATCTGGACCACGACCACCATAACCTAGGCCGTAGCTCCGATGTGACTGAGGAATTCAGTGTGGCAGCACCGTCGCCTCCCGTCTACAGTAATCTGGATCGTGGCCGTGACCTGGGAATGGGACCTCGGAATGTTGACTGTGGTGGCTCAGATTCTTTTTCTCTGGGACGGTCTAACGCGCGGAGCCTCCCGTCACGTGCTTCGGAAATGGGGAACTTTGCCTCGCTGGCTCCTGCTTCCGGCGGCTCTGCTGATTTCCCGTCCGAATCCGGAGGCGATTGTGATTGGGAACGAGGGGGAGAATATCCAGGTGACCGGTCAGCCCCTGGCGGATGGAGGGACCCCAGTGTAGCGCCGTTATTACCCGGCTGTGCACCTGACGTGCAGTATTCGGGCAGCAGCGGGTCGCCGGACGTGGCCGGGAGAGAGGGCCAGGCCACTGGACCCCACCGCCCAGGTTTCTCACCCAGCCCCTCACCTGCGGTTGAAGCTGAGCAACTCGGGAAGGCGGCACCTCTGAACGCCAACGCGAGGAATCCAGACCGGAGTCCGAGCTGGTCGGTGTGGAAGGGAACGTCAGACACGGAAAGAGAAATCACCTTCCGGGAAACTGGAACTGAACCGGAGATCAAACCAAAAGTAGAATTGCTGGAAGATTCTGTAAGATGTGGGAATGTCATCGAGAGTACGTGGACTGGTTTCCCAGAATCCGGTAAAGAGGATGCGGGAAAGGACAGAAAACTAACACTCCAAGCAGGCGGCCAAACCAGCTCAGGTAAGGGCTTCGGTTTAAAGGCAGTCTAGGAGAAAGATAGCAGAGGCATTACTCATGTTTAAGAATTTGTTAGAAAAGGTTAGATGTGTTTAATAGTGCCACAAGCAGGCTTACATTAATACTTCAGTGAAGTTACTGTGAAAGTCCCCCTAGTTGCCACACTCTGGCAACTAGGGGGACACTGTTCGGGTACACTGAGGGAGAATTTACCAATGCACCCTAACCAGCACGTCTTTCAGACAGCGGGAGGAAATTGGAGCACTCAGAGGAAACCCACGCAGACACAGGGAGAATGTGCAGACTCCGCACAGTCGGTGACCCAAGCTGGGAATCAAACCCAGGTCCCTAATGCAGTGAGGCAGCAGTGCTAACCACTGTTTCACCGTGCTGGGAGGAGTACCAGAGAATTTTTTTGATTTAATTTATTATTGTCATGTGTTAGTATAGAGTGAAAAGTATTGTTTCTTATGCGCTATACAGACTAAGCACACCGTTCATAGAAAAGGGAAGGAGAGCGTGCAGAAGTTTACAAAATGTTGAGAGGAATAGATAGGGTGGACTCTCAGAGGCTATTTCCCCGGGTTGAAATGGTTGCTACGAGAGGACACAGATTTAAGGTGCGGGGAGGGAAGTACAGAGGTGATGTTAGGGGTAAGTTTTTCACTCAGAGGGTGGTGGGTGAATGGAATCGGCTGCCATCATCGGTGGTGGAGGCGAACTCGCTGGGGTCTTTTAAAAGACTTCTGGATGAGTATATGGGGTTTAATGGGATTGGGGGTTATAGATAGGTCTGTAGGTTGGTAGATGTTGATGTGATCGGCGGAACTCGTGGGCCGAAGGGCCTGTTTGTGCTGCAGTGTTCTATGTTCTAATGTAGTATTATAGTCAGAAGGGCTTCGGAGAGCTTGGAGGGGACATGAGAAGTCCTTGGCGGGTCGGATAAAGGAAAACCCCAAGGCTTTTTACTCTTAAGTGAGGGTAGGAGAAACTATGAAGCTGGGCTAGCGCTTAATATAAAAAAGGATAGCAAGAGTTTTTATAAATATATAAAAAGGAAGAGGCTGGCTAGGGTGAATGTTGGTCCTTTAGAGGATGAGAAAGGGGACCTAGTGGTAGGGGATGGGGATATGGCTCAGGTATTGAATAACTTTTTTGTTTCTGTCTTCACGGAGGAGGATGTGAATAATTTGCCGGGTGTTAGCGATGGAAAGGTGGTAGGACTGGAGGGTCTTAATGACATTACTGTTTCTAGAGAGGCGGTGCTCGACAGACTGGAGGGGCTGATTGTGGACAAGTCCCCAGGACCGGATGGAATGCATCCGAGGGTTCTGAAAGAAATGGCGGAGGTGACAGGGGATGCCTTGGTGGTTATTTTCCAGACGTCGCTGGATTCCAGGGAAGTGCTGGAAGATTGGAAAATGGCTAATGTTACGCCGTTGTTTAAGAAGGGTGCCAGGCAAAAGGCAGGGAATTATAGGCCGGTTAGTTTAACGTCTGTGGTAGGTAAAATGTTAGAATCTGTCATTAAGGAGGAAATTGCGAGGCATCTTGAAGGGAATTGCTTAATAGAGCAGACGCAGCACGGTTTCATTAAAGGGAAGTCGTGTCTGACAAATTTACTAGAGTTCTATGAGGATGTGTCTAGGGCGGTGGATAGAGGAGAGCCGGTGGATGTGGTCTTTCTGGATTTTCAGAAGGCGTTTGACAAAGTACCTCACAAGAGGTTATTGCAGAAGGTAGAGGGACATGGAGTTGGGGGTAGGATGTTAGCGTGGATAGAGGATTGGTTGTCAAATAGGAAGCAGAGAGTGGGGGTCAACGGGTGCTATTCGAATTGGCGGATGGTGACTAGTGGAGTGCCCCGGGGTCGGTGCTGGGGCCTCAGCTTTTTACCATTTATATAGATGATCTGGAGGAGGGAACCGAGTGTAGGGTGTCGAAATTTGCTGATGACACTAAGACTGGGGGAACGGCAAATTGTGCTAAGGGTGTGGAGAGTCTGCAGAAGGATCTAGATAGGCTGGGCGAATGGGCCAGGAAATGGCAAATGGAATTTAATGTTGGCAAGTGTGAGGTGGTCCACTTTGGTAGGAAGAATGGTAGGAAGGACTATTACTTACAGGGCGATAAACTGCAGCAGGCGACGGTCCAGAGGGACCTCGGGGTCCTTATGCATGAGTCGCAAAAACCCAGCTTGCAGGTGCAGCAGGTGGTCAGGAAGGCGAATGGGATGCTGGCCTTCATAGCGAGGGGGATTGAATATAAAAGTAGGGAGGTCTTGCTGCAGCTGTATAGGGCATTGGTGAGGCCGCAGCTGGAGTACTGTGTGCAGTTTTGGGCGCTGCACCTGCGCAGAGATATTTTGGCCTTGGAGGGAGTGCAGAGGAGGTTTACTAGGCTGATACCAGAGTTGAGGGGGTTGAGCTATGAGGAGAGGCTGAATAAACTGGGCTTGTACTCGTTAGAGTTTAGAAGAATGAGGGGAGATCTCATTGAGACGTATAAGATGATGAATGGGATGGATAGGATAGAGGTGGAGAGACTCTTCCCGCTCAAAAAAGATAGTAGGACTAGGGGGCACAGCCTCAAGATAAAAGGGGGGCGGTTTAGAATGGAGTTGAGGAGGAACTTCTTCACTCAAAGGGTGGTGAATCTCTGGAATTCTCTGCCCGTTGAAGTGGTGGAGGCTACCTCGCTAAATATTTTTAAGAAACGGGTTGATGGGTTTTTGATAGGCGAGGGGATTAAGGGTTATGGGGAGAGGGCGGGAAAGTGGAACTGAGCAGCGACAGATCAGCCATGATCTTATTGAATGGCGGGGCAGGCTTGAAGGGCCAGATGGCCTACTCCTGCTCCTATTTCTTATGTTCTTATGTCCTTAGGAGAATGAAAGGTGACTTAATAGAGATTTATAAAATGATGAAGGAGATAAATAGAGTGGACGTGCAGAGACTTTTCTTCGGGTGGATGTAGCTGTTACTAGGGGGCATAACTATAAGCTTGGGGTGCGTGGTTATGCTGGCCACTTTGCGACGCAGCGGTAAGTGTAGACAGAGCAGTGGATGGGAGGCTACTGGATAACTAACATGGTAGAAGGATAGAGGATAGAACATGTCCACAGAGTTACAAAGTTAGAGCTTAATATCAGAGAAGGAAATTTAATGGAATCCCCATTGACTAAAAGAATCAAAAAACATCTTGAAATAAATATATAAATGAAAAGTCAGCAATGATTTTAAAAACCTTGCAGGACCAATTTTTTGGATTTTTTTTGTTGTGATATCACATCGTAGATATAGTGCAGTGGATATAATTTCTTTCAATTGTCAATAGACCTTTTATAAGGTGACCCAAAATAGACTCGTGAGTAATGTTAGAGAATGTGGAGCTAGGAGCAAGTGGCAGAATGGGTTTCTGGCTGGCTTCAAGACAGAATGTGGGTATGCCGGTGTTGGACTGGCGTAAACACAGTAAAAAGTCTGACAACACCAGGTTTTAGTCCAACCTATTTGTTTGATAATATACTCACAAGCTTTCGGGGTTAGCCCCTTCGTCATTCAACTGACGAAGGGGCTATCCCCGAAAGCTTGTGAGTATATTATCAAATAAATAGGTTGGACTAAAACCTGGTGTTGTCAGAGTTTTTACTGTGTTCAAGACAGAAACCAGACAGTGGGAACGCTACTCACAAGTAGGGATCAAAGATCAGTGTTCCCAATTTACATTAAGAACATAAAAACTAGGAGGAGGAGTAGTCTACCTGGCTCCTCGAGCCTGCTCCACCATTCAATAAGATCATGGCTGATCTTTTCATGGACTCAGGTCCACTTATCTGCCTGCTCACCATAACCTTTAATTCATTTACTGTTCAAAAATTTATCTCTCCTTGCCTTGACAATGTTCAACTGCTTCACTGGGCAGGGAATTCAGGGAATTCCACAGATTCACAACCCTTTGGGTGAAGAAGTTCCTCCTCAACTCAGTCCCAAATCTGCTTCCCCTTATTTTGAGTTATGCCCCCCCCCCCCAGTTCTAGTTTCACCCGCCAGTGGAAACAACTTCAATCTGTTAACAGTCGGACTTTGGAATCAAAAACACAATTTCTAAACTGGCGAATGATGTGAAATTGGAGGATGGTGTGGGATAGTCAGCACTGAGGTGGACTGCAACCAAATTCAGAAAGATATCAGTAAAAATGGCAGAATGGGCAAATGAATTTGGGAGGAATAAGTTGAGAAGTAGGCAAGTTGCAACGATTCACCAAAGATCCTTGGGCAGTACCTTCCAAACCCACAACTACCTGTATCCGGAAGGTCAAGGGCAGCAGGTACATGGGAATACCTGCAGCTTCCCCTCCAAGCCACTCACCATCCTGACTTGGGAATATATTGCCATTCCTTCAGAGTTGCTGGGTCAAAATCCTGGAATTCCCTCCCTAACAGCATTGTGAGTCACTCCACAGAACATGGACTGCAACGATTCCAGAAGGCAGCTTACCCCACCCCCCCCCCCTTTCTCGAGGGCAACTAGGGATGGGCAATAAATGCTGGCCAGACAGTGATACCCATGTCCCACAAATGAATAATTAGACTGCAGTTAAGGCTCTGGGGATGGATCCAGGGATCTGGGGGGCAGTTTACAAAAGGTTATAGATAGGGAAACTGGGAGGAGACTCAAGTTGAATGTAGACACCAGTATGGATTATCAGTACAACAAGAAGTCTCACAACAGCAACAGGCCATTCAGCCTGTTGAAAGCTGGTTAATAGCCACGACCCAGAGTGTATAGCGGGGAGGGGGAGACCCTCTGACTGAGAAAGTGCTGCTCAGCGGAGCACAAGATTGCTTTGAAAAGCTCTTTGCAGAGCTGGCTGGAGAGCCGTATCCAGGAACCGTCCGGGGTCCATTAGAATCTTAGTTAGAATCATAGAATCCCTACAGTACAGAAGAAGGCCATTCAGCTCATCGACCTCAATTCCACCCAGGCCCTATTTCTGCAATTTGCCCTGCTAGTCCCCCTGACACTAGGGCCAATCTAGCATGGCCAATCAACCTAACCCGCACGATCTTATTGAATGGCGGGGCAGGCTCGAGGGACCAGATGGCCGACTCCTGATCCTAGTTCTTATGACTGCCATGGTATCAGAGCATGGGGAAGGTTAGGTCCAACATCTTTGGACTGTGGGAGGAAACTGGAGCAGCCGGAGGCAACCCACACAGACACAAGGAGAACGTGCAAATTCTACACAGACAGTGACCTAAGACCAGAATTGAACCCGGGTCCGTGGCGCTGTGAGGCAGCAGTGTTCACCACTGTGCCACCCCAACCTAAGTTGGACCTGAACCTTCCCCATGTTCTGATACTACGGCAGTTTTAAAACATAAGAACTAGGAGCAGGATTAGGCCATCCAGTCCCTCGAGCCTGCTCCGCCATTCAATAAGATCATGGCTGATCTTTTTGTGAACTCAGCTCCACTTACCCGCCCACTCACCATAACCCTTAATTCCTTTACTGTTCAAAAATTTATCTATCCTTGCCTTAAAAACATTTAATGAGACAGCCTCAACTGCTTCAATGGGCAGGGAATTCCACAGATTCACAAGCCTTTGGGTGAAGAAGTTCCTCCTCAACTCAGTCCCAAACCTGCTTCCCTTTATTTTGAGGCCGTGCCCCCTAGTTCTAGTTGGGGGGGCCTGTGCCAGGCAGTGGGAGGAGGAGTTGGCACGCTGGCAGAGGCTCAGAAGGGGAAGGATGACGCTGTGGCAGAGTGTCAGCACCTGGGGTAGGGGGACACAAAGGTGGTGGGGTGCCATGCGGATGTCTTTCCAATTAAGTGTCAGATTTCCTTCAGTGTACACATTGAATTTTATGCAATCCGATGGCTTTGTGACTTTACTGGAACCAGCTTTTTATTTGCGGAATGTTCTTTGAACTGATTTGTGTGGAGTAGCTGTGCAGAGTCTGGCTCTGTACGTGAGCATGGCCCCAAACGAGTGTAGCTGTCTCTAATCTGTCCGTGAAGTTGTTCTTACTGTTGCCCACTGCTGCTCACAATGGAAGAGAGAAATTCGGAGATGTCTCTGAGATTGGAATACGACAGAGTGAAGATGATTGGCAGTAAGAAGCAGATAGGATTGTTTTATTGTGGTGATGTGGAGTATCAGCCTGAAGGGAACTGGATAAAAATGTAAAGAGGAAACGTTTCAAAGGCCAAGGGGAAGAGAGGGAGAGTGGGGTTAGAACCAAAGCTCTTTCAAAGAGCTAGCACTGACACAATGGACCGAATGATGTATGGGTACGATGGGTCTGTAACTGCAAATCTGGTGGAAGTGTTTTAATTGATTTATTTCTCCCTCTGCAGTTTGTTCTGCGGGAGACAAGGTGGTGAAGCGAGGACATTCTGTGAATTTGGGCGCTG
The DNA here is from genome assembly GCA_037974335.1 of Prionace glauca. Lineage (NCBI taxonomy): Eukaryota > Metazoa > Chordata > Chondrichthyes > Carcharhiniformes > Carcharhinidae > Prionace > Prionace glauca. Next base: position 5,644,012 of record CM075722.1, read on the forward strand.
ATGCTTACCCTGTGCTGACTTGGTCACAGAATCCCATGGAGCAGGAGATTCCCCCTCACTGCGGCACAGCAGGCCAGGGACACAAGGGAGAGCCTGGCCAGTGGCATGAGGGGGTGCCTGGCAGGGGGCAGGTGAGGGGCCCCTGTGCGGGAGAGCCCAGTCACTTTGGCTCAGGCTCTGAGCCGAATTGGCCGAGTGCGGTGAGCCCTCCCCCGCTGATGCCATCGACCAATCGCCTCTGCCTGCGGTGGAAGAAGAGAATCAGGGAATCGGGATGTGAGATGGGTGGTGGTTCCCAGCCAGCCTTCCCTGTGTCTCCCAGCCTGGAGGGTGAGGGTCCAGGCTCCTCCGTTGACTGTGTGATCGTCATTAGCGATAGTGAGGACCAGCCGCCACTGAAAATGGTCAAAGAGGAAAGTGAGAGCGGTGACGAAGCTGGAGGTTATCCACGTGGCCAGGGGGCAAGGGGTTCAGCTACCCATGTGCCCGGCTCCCTGCTGCCTTCCGCTCCCAGTGGAGGCAGCATTTACTCTGAGTATGTGACAGGTGTCAGCTATCCCCCAAGAGCTTCGTGTCACCAAGAGACATTGAAGCCCAGCCTGCCAGGACTCTGCCCTGCATCTGAACACTACCCTGCGCCCACCCCAAGGGATTTCCCCTCCATTCCCAATGTCATGAGGAGCATGCCAGAACGTGACACTGCCCTTTCACTGAGTGAGGAGCACAGGACTGGATTTCCCAATGTCCGGAATGCTGGATCACCCCCCATTGAGATCCTGCACCCCTTGAGACAGAGACCAAATCCTAGATCCTGGGCTAAATCCGAAAGTGTCCAGAATGACCTCTTACAGTCCTGTGATCCGCCAGCACTTCCCGGACTCCCGAACACCAAGTTACCCAATCAACTGGCCCTTCCATACAACTTTGATGACTGTATATCCCCACCTCCGGAACGGGACTACCTTCCGGATTCTTCGGATAACTCTAATCAGGACGGTTCCCTGAACGATTTTACCAGCTTCCGGAAGCAATTGGCCAATTCTCCGGGCTGTAACTCCGTGTTTAATGGCGGCCAACCTCCTGTGGGTCATGGAGCTGGGAGACATTGTGTCGGATTGTCACTATCTCAGAGAGATGCCAATCCTAGTCGTGGGAGGGACCTGAACCCACATGAGAGGAACTTTCCTGTTCGCTCGACTCCTGAGGGCCATTCAGGCGGTGCTGATGCGGATTTGGAATTTGAGGAACGCCAGGATGAAGAGGGTGCTGGGGTCCGTTCTCCATCAGGTAAGGCAACCTTAGGCAACCTGCTTCTCGAAGACCTGTCTGCACCCCCCCCCCTCCCCAAGTCAGTTTCCCTTGTGCTCGTTTGCTCAATCTCTCTCCAAAACTTACCTGGTTCACTTGTAGGGAAGGAAATCTGCCATCCTTACCAGGTCTGGCCTACATGGGACTTAAGACCCATGAATGCCCTCTGAAATGGCCAAACAAGACAGTCAGTTGTCTAGAGGGTAAGTAGGGGTGGGCAGTAAATGCCAGCACTCATTGTTGATGTCTACATCTTGTGATCTAAAGCGATCTATTATGGCACCAAAGGCCAGTATAATCCTCCTGGAGGGGACACAATCAAAGCTCCAAAATTTCACACGCCCTCCATTTACTGCCAGCACTCACTTAACTTTCTCTAACAAACATTCTCTTTAAATTTGTCAAACTCAACTCGACATTTATTCATTATTCTGGCCATGCTCGCCCCAAGCCTGGAAATCCCACCCAAGGTCAGCGACCTTCGCATGGTCTGTCCCCCCCCTCACGACCATTCCCATGGTGGGTGGGACAGGAACTTACACCCGCTGTTTCTAAGGGCTGAACAATTTGACTTCATGTGATAAGGGTTCATTTCTGCTCCACTGCTGCTTAGACCAGTGGGTTCCCAAGAGTTTGTTCTCATGGGCAGAGCTGTCGTCTCTGATACTCTCCAGCCTGGGCATCATCCTCATGTCGCTTACAAAAACCCACAACTCAATGTTCCCCCACCTACTCCCCAATAAAGGGGATAGATTCTAAATCTATTAACCTTTTAATCATTTTAAAAACCACAATTATATCATCTCTTAGCCCTCCATACTCAGGAATACAAGTCAAGACTCTGCATACTTAGCCCTGGTGAATTGTTGCTGCATCCACACTCTCCTGAGATGTTGTGCCTGGAACTGAACACACTTACTCCAAGTAGAGTGTTTGTGTGTCTGTGTGTAACCAAGGGACCCATATCTCCCTTTGCTAAAATAAAGACTGACGTTTGATCTTTTGCTGGTTTTCAATGGGGATGGAATCCCAGGTCTTGACTTCTTCACTCTTTCTACTTCCTTAATATTTGGGAAGTGCTCTGATCGTTCTCCCCTCCAAACCCTCGCACGTGTTCATGGTAAACCGCCCGTCAGTCCCAGCCTCCCTGCACGTTCGAATCATAGAATCCTACAGTGCAGGAGGCCCTTCGGCCCGATGACTCTGCCCTGGCTGCAGTCTTCCCCAGGCCCTATCCCCATGACCCTTTGCATTTACCCTGCTGGTCCCCCTGACACTCAGGAGCAATTTAGCATGGTCAATCCACCCAACCTACACATCTTTGGACTGTGGGAGGAAATCCACGCAGACACGGGGAGAATGTGCAAACTCCGCACAGTGACCCAACCCTGGAATTGAACCCGGATCCCTGGCGCTGTGAGGCAGCAGTGCTAACCCACTGTGCCAACCGTGTCTCCCTACAGTTTTGTCCAACCACTCGCTCTGTCCCTGTTGTTTGAGGGATCCAAACCAACTGGTGAAGCTGAAACTGGGGCTGGGAGTTTTTCTTATTTAATTAATAAGTATTTATAGATGAAAGAAACGTGAGGCATGTTTATTGGGTTCACCATGCCACTTGTTTTCTGTTAACATGGTGGCAACCACTCAGCACCAAAGCTAAACTGGAATTTCGGGGAAGTGGGGGATTTTCACAGTAACTTCATCGCAGTGTTAATGCAAGTCTACTTGTGACGATAATAAATACTTTTAAGTGTTGGGTCTAGTGTGATGGTGAGGTCCTCTTCATCCTGCTTTCAGCTTGGGTTTTAGTGCAAGCTTTAAGCAGTGTTCATACACACTGCGGTAGTGAGCAGCAAAACCACTTCTCCTGCAGCTGTTGGTTCACCGAGCAACAGGTTACAGCAATAACCCCAGCACGTTTCAGCTTACATCCTACTGCCACCACGTCGTATCATTAACATATCCCCTTGGATAACAGCCATCCTGGAGAATGGCTGTTGAATCTGGAATGAACCTGGGTGGGCTTCACTCTCCCTCTGGATAGCAGTATTCTCGAGGGCAATAAACTCTGAAGATCAAAGAACAACCCAGCACGGGAAACAGGCCCTTCGGCCCAACGAGTCCGCGCCGCCAAAGTTCCCTGCTAGCCATTCAAATGTGTAAGATGACTTTGTTAACTGAATGGACTAATTTAGTCAAAATAAGATTTAAAAAAAACAAGGCCAGGAACCATAGAACCCTACAGTGCGGAACGAGGCCTTCCAGCCCATCGAGTCTGCACCGAACACAATCCCACCCAGGGCCCTACCCCCATATCCCTACATATTATACCCACTAATCCCTCTACCCTACACATCCCTGGACAGTAAGGGGCAGTTTCTTAGCATAGCCAATCAACCTAACCTGCACATCTTTGGACTGTGGGAGGAAACCCACGCAGACACGAGGAGAATGTGCAAACTCCACACAGACAGTGACCCGAACCGGGAATCAAACCCAGGACCCTGGAGCTGTGAAGCAGCAGTGCTAACCACTGTGCTACCGTGCCGCCCAACCCACTCAGACCTTAGAACTTAGAATGTTACATCTAAGGAGATGTACCATTCCAGCTAAAACACACAGCCGTGACAATTTGAACAGCACCATCTTTGCTCCTGGCTGCTGTCTACTCTGTCACTCAGAACGGTGTCATGGAGTAAGTCACCACACCTGCACCTACTCGCTTTGGCAGCAAATACAGCCTGACCACAAACAAAACTTTAACTTCAATTCATATGCAGTTTTGGGGCTGATAGCTGGCTGGGCCAGCATTTATTTTCCGTCCCTAATCGCCCCTGAACTGAGTCTCTGGAATACGAGCACAGAACAATACCACTACAATGCACTCCAGCTCCTGATGTGCCCACTAGTTGCAGAAGGCCACATTGTGCCCACGGACACTGTATGCCCCCTCTCCAGGAACACCTGGGCACGGATGTGGCTACAGGTCGAGCAACAACCTCTGCTGCCAGAACCTGTTATTTCCCCAGTTACTCAAATAGGGAGGCGATGGTGTCGTGGTATTGTCACTGGGCTAGTACTCCAGAGACCCAGGTGTAATGTTCTGGGGACTTGGGTTCAAATCCCGCTACGCCAGATGGTGAAATTTGAATTCAATAGAATCTGTCAATTGTCAGAAAAACCCATCTGGTTCACTAATGTCCTTTAGGGAAGGAAATCTGCTGTCCTTACCTGGTCTGGTCTACATGTGACTCCAGAGCCACAGCAATGAGGTTGACTCTCAACTGCCCTCCAAGGGCAATGTAGGTTAGGCATTAAATGCTGGCCCAGCCAGTGACCAAAAAAAACAATTTCTTTCATCTTGTCCTAATCCTAATCCTAACAATACAGTCGACCTTCCTGCTCCTGCCTGTGTACAAATTGCTCTGCCTCCTAATGGCTTATTACTGACAAACTCTGACACACAACTCTCTCATTGCAGTGTTAATGTGCAGTAAGTAGTCTCACTGCACCAGGTTAAAGTCCAACAAGTTTATTTGGTTGCACGAGCTTTCGGAGCTTTGCCCCTTCACCACCTGATGAAGGAGCATTGTTCCGAAAGCTCACGCTACCGTATAAACCTGCTGGACTTTAACCTGGTGTTGAGTACTTACTGTGCCCACCCCAGTCCAATGCCGTGTGGGCAGCACTGTAGCACAGTGGTTAGCACTGCTGCTTCACAGGAACTCTCGGGGGGGGCCTCTGGGTGTGGGTTCTGGGTTTGATTCCTGGCTTGGGTCAGTGTCTGTGTGGAGTTTGCACATTCTCCTCGTGTCTGCGTGGGTTTCCTCCAGGTACTCCGGTTTCCTCCCACAGTCCAAAGATGTGCAGGTTAGGTTGATTGGCCCTGCTAAGAAACTGCCCCTTAGTGTCGAGAGGTGCGTAGGTTAGAGGGATTAGTGGGGATAATATGTAAGGATATGGGGGTTAGGCCCTGGGTGGGATTGTGTTCGGTGCAGACTCGATGGGCTGAAGGGCCTCTTTCTGCACTGTAGGGTTCTATGATTCTATGATCTCCACATCAGTGTTAATGTAAACCTACTTGTGACACTAATCAATAAATTAAAAGATTATAAACTCTCTGCTTCTACAAAAGCAAAATACTGGAAATCTGAAATGGAAAATTTTTATAACAATGAAAAATGCTGGAAAAACTCAGCAGGCTCTGGCAGCATCTGTGGAGAGAGAAACGGAGTTAACGTTGGCAGTTCGGGATGACACAGAATCATCTATGTTCTTCTTTTGCCAGTTTTTGCCGCTACCTCTCATTGTCCTGCACCCAGAGGCCCGCCCGAGAGTTCCTGGGCAACATCAGACCAGGACATCACTGGCCAGCTGAGAGAGTGTGAGCGGTTGCTTCAATTTACATCGCAGACACTGCAGGCAGAGGGAATTGAGAAGGCACATGTGAAGGAGTGGCAGTGAGTATCAGTTAATCGTGGGTGGCGGGCGGAATGGCACAGTGGTTAGCACTGCTGCCTCACAACACCAGGGAGCCAGGTTCGATTCCCGGCTTGGGTCACTCTGTGTGGAGTTTGCACCTTCTCCCTGTATCTGTGTGGGTTTTCTCCGGGTGCTCCGGTTTCCTCCCACAGTCTGAAGGACGTGCTGGTTTGGTGCATTGGCTGTGCTAAATTCTCCCTTGGTACCCAAACAGACACCAGAGTATGGCGACTAGTAACTTCATTGCAGCGTTAATGTAAGCCTACTTGTGACAGTAAATAAATAAACTTTAATCATTTAATGTGTTAATTACATTTCTGTAAAATTTTCCCTATCTCACAAAGGTTATGGGGAGAAAGCAGGATTAGGCTATTGAGTTGGATGAACAGTCATGATCGTAACGAATGGCAGGGCAGACTCAAAGGACCGACTGGCCTCTTCCTGCTTGTTTCTTCTATATTTCTATGTTTCTAACACAGTTCAGGGCTGATGAGCTATTTTTTAAAAGTGTTCCCAATGTTGTAATATGTGGAAATGTGGCACAGCAAGATCCCACGGACAGAACTGAGACTCACCAAGGCTCCTTCGACAACATCTTATAAGCTCATAACTGTTACCATCTAGAAGGACAAGAGCAGCAGATGCCTGGGAGCATCCCCGCCTGGAGGTCCGTCTTCAAATCACCCACTATCCTGACTTAGAACATAGAACATTACAGCGCAGAACAGGCCCTTCGGCCCACGATGTTGCGCCGACCAGTTACAAAAACAATGACCCACTAGCCTATACCAATCCCTTTTCGTCCGTAAACCTATCCACAGATCTCTTAAATGCCCCCAAACTAGGCGCATTTACAACTGCAGCAGGCAGGGCATTCCAATCCCTCACCACCCTCTGGGTAAAGAACCTACCCCTGACATCAGTCCTATAACTACCCCCCCTTAATTTAAAGCCATGCCTCCTCGTGCTAGCTTTCTCCATCCGAGGAAAAAGGCTATCACTGTCCACCCTATCTAAACCTCTAATCATCTTATATGTTTCAATAAGATCCCCTCTTAGCCGCCTTCTTTCCAACGAAAACAACCCCAAATCCCTCAGTCTCTCCTCATAGGACCTCCCCACCATACCAGGCAACATCCTAGTAAACCTCCTCTGCACCCTCTCCAAAGCCTCCACATCCTTCCTGTAATGTGGGGACCAAAACTGCACACAGTACTCCAAGTGCGGCCACACCAGAGTAGTGTACAGTTGCAACATGACGCTGCGACTCTTAAATTCAATCCCCCTACCAATAAACGCCAAGACACCGTACGCCTTCTTAACAACCTTATCTACTTGATTCCCAACTTTCAGGGATCTATGTACACATACACCTAGATCCCTCTGTTCATCCACACTATTCAAAGTCCTCCCGTTAGCCCTATACTCAACACATCTGTTGCTCCTACCGAAGTAAATTACCTCACACTTCTCCGCATTAAACTCCATCCGCCACCTCTCAGCCCAGCTCTGCAACCTGTCTAAGTCTTCCTGCAGACTATGACACCCTTCATCACTATCTACCACACCTCCGACTTTGGTGTCATCAGCAAATTTACTAATCCACCCAACTATACCCTCATCTAGATCATTAATAAAGATTACAAACTTGGAAATACATCACCGTTCCTTCACTGTCACTGGGCCAAAATCCTGGAATTCCCTCCCTAACAGCATTGTGGGTGTACCTACACCTCAGGGACTGCAGCGGCTCAAGAATGATAGGATTATTGATTTGATAAATATCCCCAAGTGGGAACTCTACTTTTGAACATGGTTCACCCCCACCCGACAGTATAATGGACCTCAATTTAACGACCCATGAGAAACAGCACCTGCAACATCTTTAAAGTTTTTAATTTCATTCTTAAAATGTGAATGTTGCTGGCTAGGGTAGTTGCTCCTTGAGAAGGTGTTGGGGAGCTGCTTTCTTGAGCTGCTGCAGTCCCTGAGGTGTCGGTACACCGACAGTGCTGTTAGGGAGGAAGTTCCAGGATCTTGGCCCAGCGACAGTGAAGGAACGGTGATGTATTTCCAAGTCAGGATAGTGAGTGATCTGAAGGGTGTCCTCCAGGCGGGGATGCTCCCAGGTATCTGCTGATCTTGTCCTTCTAGATGGTAACAGTTATGAGTTTTTAAGATGTTGTTGAAGGAGCCTTGGTGAGTTGCTGCAGTGCATCTTGTAGATGGTACACACGGCTGTCACTGAGCATTGATGGTGCAGGGAGTGAATGTTTGTGGATGGGGTGCCGATCAAGTGGGACTGCTTTGTCCTGAATGGTGGTGAGCTTCTTGAGTGTTGTTGGAGCTGCCCCCAACCAGGCAAGTGAAGAGTATTCCTTCACACTGCTGACTTGTGCCTTGCAGGTGGTGGACAGGTTTTGAGGAGTCAGGAGGTGAGTTACTCACCACAAGGTTCCTAGCCTCTGACCTGCTCTTGTAGATACAGTTATTTATGTGGCTGATCCGGTTCAGTTTCCGGTCAGTGTTGGCAGTGGGGAATACAGCCAATGGTAATGTCATTGAATGACATTAAGATATAAGATGATGAATGGGATGGATAGGATAGAGGTGGAGAGACTCTTCCCGCTCAAAAAAGACAGTAGGACTAGGGGACACAGCCTCAAGATAAAGGGGAGGCGGTTTAAAACAGAGTTGAGGAGGAACTTCTTCACTCAAAGGGTGGTGAATCTCTGGAATTCTCTGCCCGTTGAAGTGGTGGAGGCTGCCTCGCTAAATATATTTAAGACACGGGTTGATGGGTTTTTGATAAGAGAAGGGATTAAGGGTTATGGGGAGAGGGCAGGAAGGTGGAACTGAGCCACGACAGATCAGCCATGATCTTATTGAATGGCGGGGCAGGCTCGAAGGGCCAGATGGCCTACTCCTGCTCCTATTTCTTATGTTCTTATGACAAGGGGTGATGGTTAGGTGAACCCGCGGTTTAGCTCAGTTGGTTGGACTGCTGGCTTCTGATGAGAACGATGCCAACAGCGTGGATTCAATTCTCGTACCAGCTGAGATTATTCATAAAGGCCCCACCTTCTCGACTTTGCCCCTCACCTGAGGTGTGGTGACCCTCAGGTTAATTCACCACCAGTCACAGCCTGTGGTGATTGGGGACAATGGCGGCTTTACCCGTCTTATGTTACAGTTTATCACACACCTTTTGAAAGGCCATACACAGCATCAACTCTCCGCATTACTTCAAACAAATTAAGCTAGTCAGACATGATTTCCCCTTAACTACTTTGTTTTGGATCATTGATTTCCAAGTGACAGTTTTGTCCTGGATTATGATCTCTCTAAGATTCCCCGCCACCGACATTCAACTGACAATTACCAGTTGGTCTGCAGTTATGTTCTACCTTTCTTACATCTTTAGAACATAGAACAGTACAGCACAGTACATAGAACATAGAACATTACAGCACAAACAGGCCCTTCGGCCCACGAGTTGCGCCGATCACATCAACACCTATCTATAACCCCCAATCCCATAAAACCCCATATACTCATTCAGAAGTCTTTTAAAAGACCCCAGCGAGTTCGCCTCCACCACCACTGACGGCAGCCGATTCCATTCACTCACCACCCTCTGAGTGAAAAACTTACCCCTAACATCACCTCTGTACTTGCCTCCCCCCCTGCACCTTAAATCTGTGTCCTCTCGTAGCGACCATTTCAACCCGGGGAAATAGCCTCTGAGAGTCCACCCTATCCATTCCTCTCAACATTTTATAAACTTCTATCAGGTCGCCTCTCAACCTTCGTCTCTCCAGGGAGAAGAGTCCCATCTCCCTCAACCTATCTTCATAAGGCATGCCTCCCAGTCCAGGCAACATCCTTGTAAATCTCCTCTGTACCCTTTCAATAGCTTCTACGTCCTTCCTATAATGAGGCGACCAGAACTGCGCACAGTACTCCAAATGAGGCCTGACGAGGGTCCTGTAAAGTTGCAGCATTACCTCCCGACTCCTAAACTCAATCCCTCGATTAATGAAGGCCAGTACACCATACGCCTTCTTAACAACATCCTCCACCTGCGAGGCCGATTTAAGAGTCCTGTGGACCTGGACCCCAAGATCCTTCTGCTCTTCAACACTACTAAGACTCCTGCCCTTGATAGTGTACTCATTCATCCCAATGGTCCTGCCAAAATGGACCACTACACATTTATCCGTGTTGAAGTCCACTGCCACTTCTCCGCCCAGCCCTGCATCCTATTTATGTCCTGCTGCAACTTCTGACATCCTTCTAGACCATCCACAACACCACTGACCTTCGTGTCATCAGTGAACTTACTAACCCATCCCTCCACTTCCTCATCTAGGTCATTTATGAAAATGACAAACAGCAAGGGTCCTAGAACAGATCCCTGGGGCACTCCACTGGTGACTAGTACAGGCCCTTTGGCCCTCAATGTTGTGCCGAGCTATGTCCAAACCCAAGATCAAGCTATCCCACTCCCTATCATTCTGGTGTGCTCCATGTGCCTATCCAATAACCACTTGAAAGTTCCTAAAGTGTCCAACTCCACTATCACAGTGGGCAGTGCATTCCACACCCCAACCACTCTCTGAGTAAAGAGATGTTTGTATCACTGGCTCGGGATGTTTGTATCACTGGCTCAGGATGTTTGTGTCACTGGCTTGGCCCGTATTTATTGTGATGTGGGTTTGCCGGCGTTGGACTGGCGTAAACACAGTAAAAAGTCTGACAACACCAGGTTTTAGTCCAACCGATTTATTCGATAATATTCTCACAAGCAAGCAAGCTTTCGAGGTTACCCTCTTCATCAGGTGAATGGAGAGTTCTAACCTCAGACAGACAGAGCATATAAAGCACAGACAAATGCTGATTAGAATGCGAATCCTTACACCTAACCTGCTGTTCAAGTCTTAAAGTGGCTGATAATGTGAGTGGAAGGAGCACTGATCACAGTTTAAAGAGATGTGTATTGTCTCCAGTACCTACACTTACCTACAGTAAGTGAGGTTTTGCAAACCCAGGCAAGTCACGGGGGTCACAGATAGTGTGACATGAACCCAAGATCCCTGTTGAGACCGTCCTCATGTGTGCGGAACTTGGCTATCAGTCTCTGTTCAGCGACTCTGCGCTGTCGTGTGTCATGAAGGCCGCCTTGGAGAATGCTTACCCGAAGGTCAGAGGCTGAATGCCCGTGACCGCTGAAGTGTTCGCCAACAGGAAGGGAACAGTCTTGCCTGGTGACTGTCGAGCGATGTTCATTCATCCGTTGTCTTAGCGTCTGCATGGTCTCCCCAATGTACCATGCTTCGGGACATCCTTTCTTGCAACGTATCAGGTAGACAATGTTGGCCGAGTTGCAAGAGTATTTACCATGTACCTGGTGGATGGTGTTCTCACGTGTGATGATGGTATCCATGTCGATGATCCGGCATGTCTTGCAGAGGTTGCTGTGGCAGGGTTGTGTGGTATTGTGGTCACTGTTCTCCTGAAGGCTGGGTAGTTTGCTGCGAACAATGGTCTGTTTGAGGTTGTGTGGTTGTCTGAAAGCAAGAAGTGGGGGTGTGGGGATAGCCACAGCAACTCTGCAAGACATGCCGGATCATCGACATGGATACCATCATCACACGTGAGAATACCATCCACCAGGTACATGGTAAATACTCTTGCAACTCGGCCAACATTGTCTACCTGATACGTTGCAAGAAAGGATGTCCCGAAGCATGGTACATTGGGGAAACCATGCAGACGCTAAGACAACGGATGAATGAACATCGCTCGACAGTCACCAGGCAAGACTGTTCCCTTCCTGTTGGCGAACACTTCAGCGGTCACGGGCATTCAGCCTCTGACCTTCGGGTAAGCATTCTCCAAGGCGGCCTTCATGACACACGACAGCGCAGAGTCGCTGAACAGAGATTGATAGCCAAGTTCCGCACACATGAGGACAGTCTCAACAGGGATCTTGGGTTCATGTCGCACTATCTGTAACCCCCGTGACATAAGAACATAAGAACATAAGAACATAAGAAATAGGAGCAGGAGTAGGCCATCTGGCCCTTCGAGCCTGCCCCGCCATTCAATAAGATCATGGCTGATCTGTCGTGACTCAGCTCCACCTTCCCGCCCTCTCCCCATAACCCTTAATCCCTTCTCTTATCAAAAACCCATCAACCCGTTTCTTAAAAATATTTAGCGAGGCAGCCTCCACCACTTCAACGGGCAGAGAATTCCAGAGATTCACCACCCTTTGAGTGAAGAAGTTCCTCCTCAACTCTGTTCTAAACCGCCCCCCCCTTTATCTTGAGGCTGTGCCCCCTAGTCCTACTGTCTTTTTTGAGCGGGAACAGTCTCTCCACCTCTATCCTATCCATCCCATTCATCATCTTATACATCTCAATGAGATCTCCCCTCATTCTTCTAAACTCTAACGAGTACAAGCCTAGTTTATTCAGCCTCTCCTCATAGCTCAATCCCCTCAACTCCGGTATCAGCCGAGTAAACCTCCTCTGCACTCCCTCCAGGGCCAAAACATCCTTGCGCAGGTGCGGCGCCCAAAACTGCACACAGTACTCCAGCTGCGGCCTCACCAATGCCCTATACAGCTGCAGCAAGACCTCCCTACTTTTATATTCAATCCCCTTCGCTATGAAGGCCAGCATCCCATTCGCCTTCCTGACCACCTGCTGCACCTGCAAGCTGGGTTTTTGCGACTCATGCACAAGGACCCCAAGGTCCCTCTGCACCGTCGCCTGCTGCAGTTTTTCGCCCCGTAAGTAATAGTCCTTCCTACCATTCCTCCTACCAAAGTGGACCACCTCACACTTGCCAACATTGAATTCCATTTGCCATTTCCTGGCCCATTCGCCCAGCCTATCTAGATCCTTCTGCAGACTCTCCACACCCTCCGCACAGTTTGCCTTTCCCCCAATCTTGGTGTCATCAGCAAATTTCGACACCCTGCACTCGGTTCCCTCCTCCAGATCATCTATATAAATGGTAAATAGCTGAGGCCCCAGCACCGACCCCTGGGGCACCCCACTAGTCACCAACCGCCAATCCGAATAGCATCCATTGACCCCCACTCTCTGCCTCCTATTTGACAACCAATCCTCTATCCACGCTAACACCCTACCCCCAACTCCATGTCCCCTGACCTTCTGCAATAACCTCTTGTGAGGTACCTTGTCAAACGCCTTCTGAAAATCCAGAAAGACCACATCCACCGGCTCTCCTCCATCCACTGCCCTAGACACATCCTCATAGAACTCCAGTAAATTTGTCAGACACGACTTCCCTTTAATGAAACCGTGTTGCGTCCGCCCTATCAAGCAATTCCCCTCAAGATGCCTCGCTATTTCCTCCTTAATGACGGTTTCTAACATTTTACCTACCACAGACGTTAAACTAACCGGCCTATAATTCCCCGCCTTTTGCCTGGCACCCTTCTTAAACAACGGCGTAACATTAGCCGTTTTCCAATCTTCCGGCACTTCCCCGGAATCCAGCGACGTCTGGAAAATAACCACCAAGGCATCCACTATCACCTCCGCCATTTCTTTCAGAACCCTCGGATGCATTCCATCCGGTCCTGGGGACTTGTCCACAATCAGCCCCTCCAGTCTGTCGAGCACCACCTCTCTAGTAACAGTAATGTCATTAAGACCCTCCATTCCTACCACCTTTCCATCGCTAACACCCGGCAAATTATTCACGTCCTCCTCCGTGAAGACAGAAACAAAGAAGTTATTCAAGACCTTAGCCATATCCCTATCCCCTACCACTAGCTCCCCTTTCTCATCCTCTAAAGGACCAACGTTTATCCTAGCCAGCCTCTTCCTTTTTATATATTTATAAAAACTCTTGCTATCCTTTTTTATATTAAGTGCTAGCCCAGCCTCATAGCTTCTCCTACCCTCCTTTATCAATTTCTTTGTCAATCTTTGTTGACATTTAAACCTTTCCCAATCCTCTTCTCGCCCACTGCTCTTAGCTACTCTAAACTTCTCCGCTTTTAATTTAACACTTTCCTTCACCTCCTTCGTTATCCACGGCTTATTACCTCTCCTCCTACTGTCCTTTTTAACCATCGGAATAAATTTCTGCTGAGCACCAAGAAAGATCTCCTTAAAGATCCTCCACTGCTCCTCAGCAGACCTACCTTCCAACGCGTTCCCCCAGTCCACATTCGCCAATTCTTCTCTCATCCTACCATACTCCCCTCTATTCAAACAAAGGACGCGTGTCTGGGAACCCACTTTCTCCTCCTCCATCTGCACCAGAAACTCCACCATACAATGATCACTCTCTCCAAGAGGATCCTTCACCGCAAGGTCCCTAATTCTACCCGCCTCATTACATAGCACCAGATCCAAGATAGCTCGCTCCCTCGTCGGCTCCAACACACACTGTTCAAGGAAATTATCCCGGCAGCATTCCAAGAACTCCTCCTCGAGCCCACCGTGTCCAACATGGGTCGACCAATCAATATGCAGATTGAAATCTCCCATAACTACTGCCGTCCCATTCCTGCACGCTGCACTTATTTGCGCGTTAACAGCCCGCCCCACCTCCAGATCATTATTCGGGGGCCTATAGACGACACCCACTAGCGTCTTCCTCCCTTTTCTGTTCCTAATCTCCACCCACAACGATTCCACTTTCTGCTCCTTGGCTCCGATATCATCCCTTGCTACCACCTTGATACTATCCTTAATCAGCAGAGCTACTCCACCCCCTCTTTCCTCCTGCCTATCCTTCCTGAACACTTGATAACCCTGTACATTCATCTCCCAGTCCCTGTCACCTTGCAGCCACGTCTCTGTAATGGCCACCAGATCGTATCCATTTGTGTCGATCTGCGCCATCAGCTCATCCATTTTATTCCGAATGCTTCGTGCATTCAGATAAAGCGCTTTCATCCCAGCCTTCACCTGGACCCTACTTGCCGTAACGCCACCAATTGGGACATCCTTTGCCTCTTCCCTTACCTGTACCCTATCCTTAACTTTAGACCTCATAGCGTCACCTACCCTCGCACCCTCCCCCCCCCTAATTAGTTTAAAGCCTTGTCTACAGTCCTCTTTACTCGATTCGCCAGCACTCTGGTCCCAGCATGATTCAGACCAACCCCATCCTGCCCGAACAGGTCCCACCTACCCCAATACTGGTGCCAATGCCCCATAAATTCGAACCCATTCCTCCCACACCAATCCCTGAGCCACCCATTCACTTCCTTTATCCTGTCAACCCTACGCCCGTCTGCCCTCGGTTCAGGCAGTAGCCCAGAGATAACCACCTTGTCGGTTCTATTTTTTAATTCCATTCCCAGCTTCTCATACTCCCTTCCCAGATCCTCAGTCCGCATTTTGCCTACGTCGCCGGCACCCACATGTACTACAACGACTGGGTTCTCACCCTCCCACTCCAGATTCCTCTGCAGCCCAGCTGCGACATCCTGTACCCGAGCACCAGGCAGACAACACACCCTTCTGTGCACTTTGTCATTGTGACAAAGGACAGTGTCAATACCCTTCACCCCACTATCCCCAATCACTACTACGTTCCTTTTCCCCTTCTCTTTGCCTATGTCCTGCTGCATCACTGTACCGTGTGCAGTTTGCTCACCAACCTCTCTTGCCTCGTCCTCTTCCAGACTGGAAGCAAGAACCTCAAACCTGTTATGCAGGTTAAGAGGCTGAGGCCTCCTCTCCTCACCCCCCTTCCTCCTCCCAGCAGCCCCCTTTTGTCCCTGACCCTTAGATTTAGCCAGTCTAGGGGCACCCTCTCTCCCCCTGATGAGCCTCAGTGTCTGTAGCTCAGAGGCCAGCCTGGGTTTGCAAAACCTCACTTACTGTACTGTCTGGAGACAATACACATCTCTTTAAACTGTGATCAGTGCTCCTTCCACTCACATTATCAGCCACTTTAAGACTTGAACAGCAGGTTAGGTGTAAGGATTCGCATTCTAATCAGCAACTGTCTGTGCTTTATATGCTCTGTCTGTCTGAGGTCAGAACTCTCCATTCACCTGACGAAGGGGATAACCTCGAAAGCTTGCTTGCTTGTGAGAATATTATCAAATAAATCGGTTGGACTAAAACCTGGTGTTGTCAGACTTTTTACCGTATTTATTGCCCATCACTAGTTGCCCTTGGGAAGGTGGTGGTGAGCTGCCACCTTAAATCATTGCAGCAGATGTGGTGTAGGTACTTCCACATTGGAAGAAATTCCAGGATTTTGAGCCAGTGACAGTGAAGGAGCAGCGATATATTTCCAAGTCAGGATCATTTGTTACTTGCATGGGAACCTCCATGTGGTGATATCCCATCAGTTGCTGCCCTTCTCCTTCTAGATAGCAGAGGTTCTGTCTTTGGAAGGTGCTGTCCATGAGCCTGGGTGAGTTGAACAGGAGTATAATAATCTATCCTATTTAGCATGGCAGTAGTGCCACACACCGTGATGGATGGTATCCCGTACTATCATGGACAGATACATCTGCAGCAGGCAGGTTGGGGGGGGGATGAGGTCAAGTATGTTATTCCCTCTTGTTGGTTCCCTCACCACCTGCCACAGTTCCTGTCTGGCAGCGATGTCCTTGAGGATCCAGCCAGCTTGGTCTTCCAAGCCATTCTTATTGGTGGATATTGAAGCCCTCCTCCAAGGGTAATTCTGTGCTCTCACCATCCTCAGTACTTCCTCAACATGGAGGACTACAGATTCATCTGGTGGGGGTGGGGGATGGTACGTGATGAAACCAGCAGGAGGTTTCCTTGACCATGTTTGACCTGAAGTCATGAGACTTCATGGGGTCCAGAGCCGATGTTAAGGGCTCCCAAACGAACTTGCTCCTGACTGTATCCCACTGTGCCACCATCTCTGCTGAGTCTGTCCTGTTGGTGGGACAGAACATACCCAGGGATAGTGATGTTGGTGTCTGGGACATTATCTGTAAGGTATGATTCTGTGAGAATAATCATGTTGCTTGGCTGGTCTGTGTGACAGCTGTCCCAATTTTGGCACTAGGCCCCAGATGTTAGAAGGACTCTTGTGGTGTCCACAGAACTGGGTTTGCCGTTGTTGTTTTTGGTGCCTAGGTTGATACCGGCGATTGCATTAGATTTCATTCCTTCGAGACTTCTTAATGTCACCATCTCCACCACACTCCCTCTAAACTGCGTGAGAATGCTGACCTCGATGCTAAATTCAAGTCTCTGGATGGGATGTGACCAGCGCAAAGTGTTACCCACGCCCTTAACACAACCTGCCAAACTTGGCAGAGCTGCAGATCACTGGGTGAGGATCCGGTGCCATGGCAGAGCTGTCCTGCCGCAGGGTGGGTGCTGAGCGGGGTCGCAGGGGGGGGTTTTGGGGAGTGCTGCCCTGCTGCAGGTGGGTGCTGGTTGGGGTGGGCGGGGGGTGCTGCCCTGCTGCAGGATGGGCACTAGGGTGTGGGGAGGGGGGGGGGGGGGGGGGCTGCCCTGCTTCCTGCATTCCAAAGGTGAGTATCCTTGAGCAAATAGACCTTCACTGGCTGTCGGAGAGTTTTGCTGTGTCCCAGGGTGATAAGAAGCACAGGATAACAGAGCCTTCCTTTATGATCTGCTTGACAGCCTCTGATCCACTCTGTCTCCAACCCCTTGTTTCTCTGACTCCAGGAAGCAGATTGAGGAGCTGCAGAAGCAGACCGTCCCCCCTCTGACCCACATCGCAGTGATCGGAGACACGGGCTCGGGGAAGAGCAGCCTGCTGAACGCTCTGTTGGACGAGGAGGCTGTCCTGCCCACCTCCGCCATGAGGGCCTGCACTGCCGTGGCAGTGGAAGTTTCGCACAATAGTCACAGTGACCATTACTGTGCAGAGGTGGAGTTCTTCTCTGAAGAGGTGAGTTTGAACTGAGTTCCCACCACCCCGCTGTAGGAAAGGCTGTTTTCACTACTTGTTCACCCTATCTATGCTCTTCATAATTTTATATACCTCTATTAGATAGCAACCATCACCCGAAATAAATGGGGTTCCAGCAATAGTGCCGGGATGGGATTATTGTCAGTGCAGACTCGATGGGCCAAATGGCCTTCTGCACTGTAGGGATTCTGTGGTAACCAGGGGGACACGGATGGAAGAGAATATGTCCCATAGCACCAATGTTAAGAAAACTGTGGGCCAAGATTTCTCTTCAAACTTTTACTGTAACAAACCAACTAAAACCAGCGTAATGCAAACAGGTGAAGGGATCACAACTGTTTACAATTTACATGGATGATTTGGAGTGGGGACCAAGTATAGTGGGTCAAAGTTCACATATGACACTAAGATGAGTGGCAGAGCAAAGTGTGTAGAGGACACTGAATGCCTGAAAAGGGGTATAGATTGTCTAAGTGAGTGGGTGAGGGTCTGGCAGATGGAGTACAATGTTGGTAAATGTGAGATCATTCATTTTGGTAGGAATAACAAAAAAAGGGACTATTTAAATGGTAAAAAATTGCAGCATGCTGCTGTGCAGAGGGACCTGGGTGTCCTTGTGCAGGAATCTTAAGGAGTTGGTTTGCAGATACAGCAGGTAATTAAGAAGGCAAATGGAATTTTGTCCTTCATTGCTAGAGGGATGGAGTTTGAAAACAGGGAGGTTATGTTGCAGCTGTATAAGGTGCTGGTGAGGCTACACCTGGAGTACCGTGTACAGTTTTGGTCTCCTTACTTGAGAAAAGATAGACTGGCACTGGAGGGGGTGCAGAGGAGATTCACTAGGTTGATTCTGGAGTTGAGAGAGTTGGCTCATGAGGACAGACTGAGTAGACTGGGGCTATACTCATTGGAATTCAGAAGAATGAGGGGAGATCCAATAGAAACATATAAGATTATGAAGGGAATAAATAAGACAGAAGCAGGGAAGTTGTTTCCACTGGTAAGTGAAACTAGAACGAGGGGGTATAGCCTCAAAATAAGGGAGAGCAGATTTAGGACTGAGTTGAGGAGGAACTTCTTCACACAAAGGGTTGTGAATCTGTGGAATTCCCTGCCCAGTGAAGCAGTTGAGGCTACCTCATTGAATGTTTCTAAAGTAAGGATAAATTTTTGAACAGTAAAGGAATTAAGGGTTATGGTGAGTGGGCGGGTAAGTGGAGCTGAGTCCACGAAAAGATCAGCCATGATCTTATTGAATGGCAGAGCAGGCTCGGTGGGGGGGTGGTGGGCAGATGGCCCACTCCTGCTCCTACTGCTGGTTCTTAATAAAAAGTAGTTGCACTCTAAATAGTGTTAAGACCCAGGTCAGAAACTCCAAAGTGTTTTGTGAAGTTAGCTGAGACACTAAGTTTTACATTTACTTTTGGCATTGGTGAACATAAAGTGTTTCACTCCAGATATGATTCAAGTAACTCACAAGGAAGCTTTTATCAAAACAAACTTTATTTAGGAACATAGTTAGAATATAACAAAACGAATTAGCATAACGTTTACCAATTAAAATACTTCAACATGACGCAGTGTACAAAGAACAATACAGCACAGGAAACAGGCCCTTCGGCCCTCCAAGCCTGTGCTGCTCATGCTTCCAACTAGACTGTTCGTTTGTATCCCTCCATTCCCAGTCTGCTCATGTGACTTTTCAGATAAGTCTTAAACGATCCCAGCATGTCTGCCAACACCACCCTGCTTGGCAGTGCATTCCAGGCTCCCAGCACTCTCTGTGTAAAATACGTCCCTCTGATATCTGAGTTAGAACATAGAACATTACAGCGCAGAACAGGCCCTTCGGCCCACGATGTTGCGCCGACCAGTTAAAAAGCAATGACCCTCTAACCTAAACCAATCCCTTTCCATCCATAAACCTATCCACGGATCTCTTAAACGCCCCCAAACTAGGCGCATTTACAACTGCAGCTGGCAGGGCATTCCAATCCCTCACCACCCTCTGGGTAAAGAACCTTCCCCTGACATCCGTCCTATAACTACCCCCCCTTAATTTAAAGCCATGCCCCCTTGTGCTAGCTTTCTCCATCCTAGGAAAAAGGCTATCACTGTCCACCCTATCTAAACCTCTAATCATCTTATATGTTTCAATAAGGTCCCCTCGTAGCCGCCTTCTTTCTAACAAAAACAACCTCAAATCCCTCAGTCTCCCCTCATAGGACCTCCCCTCCATACCAGACAACATTCTGGTAAACCTCCTCTGCACCCTCTCCAAAGCCTCCACATCCTTCCTATAATGTGGGGACCAGAACTGCACACAATACTCCAAGTGCAGCCGCACCAGAGTTTTGTACAGTTGCAACATGACGCTGTGGCTCCTAAATTCAGTCCCCCTACCAATAAACGTCAAGACACCGTATGCCTTCCTAACAACCCTATCTACTTGATTCCCAACTTTCAGGGATCTATGTACACATACACCTAGATCCCTCTGTTCATCCATACTATTCAGAGTCCTCCCGTTAGCCCTATATTCTACACAACTGTTATTCCTGCCAAAGTGAATTACTTCACACTTTTCCACGTTAAACTCCATCCGCCACCTCTCAGCCCAGCTCTGCAACTTGTCCAAGTCTCTCTGTAAACTAAGACACCCTTCCTCACTATCTACCACACCTCCGACTTTGGTGTCATCAGCAAATTTACTAATCCACCCAACTATACCCTCATCCAGATCATTTATAAAAATTACAAACAGCAGAGGGATCTAGGTGTATGTGTACATAGATCCCTGAAAGTTGGGAATCAAGTAGACAAGGTTGTTAAGAAGGCATACGGAGTCTTGGCGTTTATTGGTAGGGGGATTGAATTTAGGAGTCGCAGCGTCATGATGCAACTGTACACAACTCTGGTGCGGCCACACTTGGAGTTTTGTGTGCAGTTCTGGTCCCCGCATTACAGGAAGGATGTAGAGGCTTTGGAGAGGGTGCAGAGGAGGTTTACCAGGATGTTGCCTGGTATGGAGGGGAGATCCTATGAGGAGAGACTGAGAGATTTGGGGTTGTTTTCGCTGGAAAGAAGGCAGCTAAGAGGGGATCTCATTGAAACATATAAGATGATTAGAAGTTTAGACAGGGTAGATAGTGATAGCCTTTTTCCTAGGATGGAGAAAGCTAGCACGAGGGGGCACGATTTTAAATTAAGGGGGGGTAGTTATAGGACAGATGTCAGGGGTAGGTTCTTTACCCAGAGGGTGGTGAGGGACTGGAATGCCCTGCCAGCTGCAGTTGTAAATGCACCTAGTTTGGGGGCGTTTAAGAGATCTGTGGATAAGTTTATGGATGAAAAGGGATTGGTTTAGGCTAGTGGGTCATTGTTTTGTAACTGGTCGGCGCAACATCGTGGGCCGAAGGGCCTGTTCTGCGCTGTAATGTTCTATGTTCTATGTTCTAGCAGTGGCCCCAAAACAGATCCCTGAGGCACACCACTCGTAACTGAATTCCATGACGAATACTTACCATCAACCACCACCCTCTGTCTCCTATCCGCTAGCCAATTCCTGATCCAATTAACTAAATCACCCCCAATCCCATACACCTGCATTTTCCGCAGAAGCTTCCCATGGTGAACCTTATCAAATGCCTTACTAAAGTCCATATATACCACATCAACTGCTTTACCCCCATCCACCTCTTTAGTCACTTTCTCAAAAAACTCAATAAGGTTAGTAAGGCACGACCTACCCTCCACAAAACCATGCTGAGTATCTCCAATCAATTCATTACTCTCCAAATAACTATAAATCCTATCCCTAATAATTTTTTCTAAAACCTTGCCCACAACAGAAGTAAGACTCACCGGTCTATAATTCCCGGGGAAGTCTCTGTTCCCCTTCTTAAACAATGGGACAACATTCGCTATCCTCCAATCTTCCGGCACTATACCAGAGGCCAACGACGACCTGAAGATCAGAGCCAGAGGCTCTGCAATCGCCTCTCTTGCCTCCCAGAGAATCCTAGGGTAAATCCCATCTGGCCCAGGGGACTTATCTATTTTCAAACTTCAAGAATATCTAGCACATCCTCCTTATCAACTGCAATACTGTCCAGTTTACAACCCTGTAACCCAGTGTTCTCCACAGCTACATTTATGTCCCCCTGCGTGAACACCGAAGAGAAATATTGGTTCAATGCCTCTCCAATCTCTTCCGGTTCCACACATAAATTCCCACTGCTGTCTCTAACTGGCCCTAATCTTGTCCTAACCAACCTTCTGTTCTTAACATATCTATAGAACGCCTTAGGATCCTCCTTAATCCTATCAGCCAAAGTCTTCTCATGTCCTCTTTTAGCCCTTCTTAAGTCACTCTTTAACTCCCTCCTAGCCAATCTAAAGCTTTCTAGTGCACTACCTGAGCCCTCAAGTCTCATCCAGACATAAGCCTCCTTTTTCTTCTTAACCAGCGAATCAACTTTCCTAGTGCACCACTGTTCCCTAGCTCGACCAATTCCTCCTTGCCTGACAGGGACATACATATCAAGGACTCGCAGTAGCTGCTCCTTGAAAAAACTCCACATTTCGGACATTCCAAGACCCTGTAGTCTCCTAGTCCAACCTATGCTTCCTAATTCTCTCCTAATAGCCTCATAATTACCCTTCCCCCAGCTAAAACTACTGTCCTGAGGTTCATGCCTATCCCTTTCCATCACTAAGGTGAACGTAACCGAATTGTGGTCACTATCACCAAAATGCACACCAACTTCCAAGTCTAGCACCTGGTCTGGCTCATTTCCCAGCACCAAATCCAATATAGCCTCACCTCTAGTTGGCCTATCTACATACTGAGTCAAAAAACCTTCCTGCATGCTTTGTACAAAAACTGACCCCTCTAATGAGCTAGAGCTATAGCTATTCCAATTAATATTAGTAAAGTTAAACCTCGCCCCCCTCACCTTGAACCTGCGACCCCTTGTGTTCATCACCTCCGACCTGGGAAAAAGCTTCCCTCTGTTCACCCTATCTATACCCTTCATAATTTTATACACCTCTATTAGGTTGCCCCTCATCCTCTGGGGAGAACAACCCCAGTTTATATCTCCTCAATATCTCCTCATAGCTAAGACCCACCATACCAGGCAACATCCTGGTAAACCTTCTCTGTACTCTCTCCAAAGCCTCCACATCGTTCTGGTAGTGCGGCGACCAGAACTGGACGCAGTCCTCCAAATGTGGCCTAACCAACGTTCTATACAGCTGTAACATCAGACTCTAGCTTTTACACTCTATACCCCGTCCTATAATTAGGTTAGGTTCATTGGCTATGCTAAAAGTGCCCCTTAGTGTCCTGGGATGTGTAGGTTAGAGGGATTAGCAGGTAAATGTGTAGGGATATGGGGATAGGGTCTGGGTGGGATTGTGTTCGGTGCAGACTCGATGGGCCAAAGGGCCTGTTTCTGCACTGTAGGGTTGTATGTATGTATGTATAAAGGCAAGCATGCCATATGCCTTCTTCACCACCTTCTCCACCTGTGCTGCCACCTTAAAGGATCTGTGGACTTGCACACCCAGGTCCCTCTGTGTGTTTATACTTTTGATGGTTCTGCCATTTATTGTATAGCTCCCCTCTACATTAGTTCTACCAAAATGCATCACTTCGCATTTATCTGGATTAAATTCCATCTGCCATTTCTCCGCCCAATTTTCCATCTATATCCTGCTGTATTCTCCGACAACGTTCATAGCTATCCGCAAGTCCAACCATCTTTGTGTCATCCGCAAACTTACTGATCACACCAGTTACGCCTTCTTCCAAATCATTTATATAAAATCACAAATAGCAGAGATCCCAGTACAAAGTCCAGTGGAACACCACTAGTCACAGACCTCCAGCCAGAAAAAGACCCTTCCACTGATACCCTCTGTCTTTTACGGCCAAGCCAGTTTTCCACCCATCTAGCTAGCTCTCCTTTTATCCTGTGAGATTTAACCTTTTGCACCAACCTGCCATGGGGGACTTTGTCAAACGGCTTTACTAAAATCCATATAGATGACATCCACGGCCCTTCCCTCTTCAGTCCTTTTTGTCTCCTCCTCAAAAAAACTCCACCAAATTTGTGAGGCATGACCTCCCTCTTACAAAACCATGCTGCCTATCACTAATGAGATTATTCTGTTCTAAATGCGCATACATCCTATCTCTAAGAATCCTCTCCAACAATTTCCCTACCACTGACGTCAAGCTCACCTGCCTATAATTATCTGTAACTCCTTACAGCTAGCTATCTCTGTTGTTCCAAGTTAAAACACCATCCCACAGACTTGCACTCTTCTCCAGATTTACCACAAAAGCAGGTCTGCTTATGTGATGCTGGATTCTCAGCTTTGTAACATCACGGACAGATAGCCAGCAATTTTCAGACAGGATATATCCTCAAAACAGCCAAATTTCAGAGAGGCAGTCTTAATCTCTGGTGACTTCCAGTGTTAAGACCCCGGAAGGGGAGGAGAACTGTTGTTTTTCTCAGCTTCAAACAGCTTCTGAAAACGAGACTAAAACTGTAATGTTCCGTGAAAAAGAGCTGCCCTCAGTCACATGACATGTCAGTCACCTCCAATCCATATCTACTCAGCAATACCTGGAGAGCATTGAAACCACAGAACACTGCATTAGTTCAGATAAAAAATCAACATGCTGTCAATTATCCTGCTTCAGTAACAATAAAGGGACACCAGTTGCAGACGACAGGGTGATGACAAAATCCGAGGGATTGCTAAAACATTCTGAAGAGAAGCATGAAAAGACTTGGTGAATGGCTCTCGAGGAATGCTCATCCTTTTATCTGATTACTTACGTCCCTTTGTATTTTTTGGGTTTCAGGAGTGGCACAAAGAGCTATTCACGTTGCTGAAAGACATGACGGACAAGTCTGGGCAGCTGAAGAAGCGGCGACCAGACCCGAACACCGAGGCCAGTGTGGCGTACGGCCGTGTGAAGGCCGTGTATGGAAAAATCCTTCCGTACAACCAGCTGAAGGAGATTCGGGAAGTCACCTCGCGCCTGGGGACGACAGAGACCATCAGCGAGACACGGGTTAGTGAAAACTGCTTTGTTGCTGTTAACCTGTCTTGTGCACAGAGGGATGGAATTGCTTCCTGAGCCTCTGACTATTTAGGTTTTAACTTATAAAGATTCATGGGATAATTCTCAAATTAAATGAACTGAATGAACTTGGGATGGCATCAGATTTTTGGCTTCTGTTTGTTTTCATTTTTGAAGTTCCCACTCCAAAGTCCAACCTTTTAGAATCATAGAATCCTAGAGTGCAGAAGGAGGCCATTCGGCCCATCGAGTCTGCACCGGGCACAATCGCACCCTATAACCCCATGCATTTACCCTAGCTCGTCCCCCTGACACTAAGGTTCAACTTAGCATGGCCAATCCATCTAACCCGCACATCTTTCAGACTGCAGAAGGAAACTGGAGCACTGGAGGAAACCCACGCAGACGTGGGGAGAATGTGCAAACTCCGCACAGACTGTGAGCCAAGCCGGAAATTGAACCTGGGTCCCTGGCACTGTCAGGCAGCAGTGCTGTGCCACCGTGCTGTTCCGAAAACCATTATCATTGTGTATTTCCCCCCTAGTTGTGTTGCTGTAATCTAATCGGGGACCGTGGTATTATCCTTTCAGTCTGAGTGTCTCGGAATGATTGACTTGCCATTATGGAATGACACAATGCAGTCTCGCTCTGCTGCATTCTGAGAGTTATTATTGATTCTGCTTCAACCTCCCTTTCAAGGCAGCACCTTCCAGATCACAACAACTCAGTGTGTACAAAATTCTTGTCGTTCCTGTGCTGCTGTTACCAATTATCGTACACCCCTGCCCTCTGGTTATGCAACGCCCTCACACTGGAAACACTCTCTCCTTATTTACTCTGTCCGATCCCTTTGTGGTTTTGTCCAGCTCTGTTCAACCCTCTCTTAGCCTACTTTGCTGGAAGGATCCCAGCTTCTCCAGTGTCTCCACATAACTGTCCCTCATTCCCGGCACCGTTCCAGTTAAGTTTCCGGTCTGTTTTTCCCAGGCCAGGGATTTCCGCAGTGAAGTGCAGCGTTACATCGATTCCCGTGCTGATGATTCCCGGGGCTGTCAAGGTGGTGAGTTTTGGCCAATCGTGAAGCGAGTGAGGATCCGAGTGCCGAGGTCCGCGGTGCTGCAGACCGGAGCTGTCCTGGTCGACCTTCCGGGTGTCAGAGACTCCAACGCCGCCAGGAACAGCGTCGCCAAGGAGGTGAGCGAGCGTGGCCACCTGGCACCAGGGTGGGGGGGAGGGGTTGTTGGTTGGGTCGTGGGGGGTGGTGGTGGTTGGGGGGGGCAGTGGGGGGGGGGTTGTTGGTTGAGGGGTGTTGGTTGGGAGGTGGCAGGGGGAGTTGGTTGGGAGGTGACGGGGGTGTTGGTTGGGAGGTGACGGGGGTGTCGTTGGCGGGGGGGTGGTGGGGGGTTTGGGGGGGGTCATTGATTGGGGGGGTGGTGGGGGTCGTTGGTTGGGAGGTGGTGGGGGGTTTGGGGGGGATCATTGATTGGGGGGGGTGGTTGGTTGGGGGGGTGGTGGGGGTTGTTGGTTGGGAGGTGGTGGGGGGTTTGGGGGGGATCATTGATTGGGGGGGGTGGTTGGTTGGGGGGGTGGTGGGGGTCGTTGGTTGGGAGGTGGTGGGGGGTTTGGGGGGGATCATTGATTGGGGGGGGTGGTTGGTTGGGGGGGGGTGGGGGTCGTTGGTTGGGAGGTGGTGGGGGGTTTGGGGGGGATCATTGATTGGGGGGGGTGGTTGGTTGGGGGGGTGGTGGGGGTTGTTGGTTGGGAGGTGGTGGGGGGTTTGGGGGGGATCATTGATTGGGGGGGGTGGTTGGTTGGGGGGGTGGTGGGGGGTTTGGGGGGGGTCATTGATTGGGGGGTTGGTTGGAGGGGGTGGTGGGGGTCGTTGGTTGGGAGGTGGTGGGGGGTTTGGGGGGGGGTCATTGATTGGGGGGTTGGTTGGAGGGGGTGGTGGGGGTTGTTGGTTGGGAGGTGGTGGGGGGTTTGGGGGGGATCATTGATTGGGGGGGGGTGGTGGGGGGTCATTGGGTGGGGGGATGGTTGGGGGAGTGGGTGGGTGTGTGGTGGTGTGGATATTGTTGCTGGATCAGTAATCCACAGATCCAGAGTAATACTTTGGGAATCCAGATTCGAATTCCACCAGGGCAGATAGTGAAATTTGAATTCAATAAAAATCTGGAATTAAAAATCTACTGATGTCCACGAAACCATTGTTAACTGTTGTTTAAAAAAAACAATCTGGTTCACGAGTGTCCTTTAGGGAAGGAAATCTGCTGTCCTTACCCGGTCTGACCTACGTGTGACTGTAGATGCACAGGAATGTGGTTGGAACTTCTTCACTCAAAGGGTGGTGAATCTCTGGAATTCTCTGCCCGATGAAGTGGTGGAGGCTGCCTCGCTAAATATTTTCAAGACGCGGGTTGATGGGTTTTTGATGAGAGAGGGGATTAAGGGTTATGGGGAGAGGGCCGGAATGTGGAACTGAGCCACGACAGATCAGCCATGATCTTATTGAATGGCGGGGCAGGCTCGAAGGGTTAGATGGCCTACTCCTGCTCCTATTTCTTATGTTCACCCTCTAGAGTCGAAGGGTAATTAGGGATGGGCAATAAATGCTGGCCAACCAGTGACGCCCACATCCCGTGAAAGGATAAGAAAGACCCTGTGTTGCTTCTTGGATCATTTTGTGGGTAGTGAGGAATCAGCCACATTGTGTGGAGTGACAGAGGCCAGATTGGCTGAGGATGGCAGATTTCCTTCCCTAAAAACAACTGATATCTTCTCAAAGAGTTACAACCTTCATTGCAGGAAGCTGGGACTAGCCTGGGTAACTCATAGGGATTTACTGGACCAAATGGCCTCCTGAAGCTCAAATTTTCTGTGATCCTGGATATTAGTGAACTGGGTGGATTTTTATGATGATCTTGTAGTTTCATGGTCAGCGTTACTGAAATATATTAATTCCTTGAATTTCCAATCTCTCAACTGCTGTGGTGAGATTTGAACTTATCTTCCCCAAATTATTGGTCTCAGTTTGTGAATTACCCATCCAGTAACATAACCATTGCACTCACTGTCCCTGTGCCTGTAATTAACTGGCTGTATTGGGAATGACATTGGCAATATTCAACTGGTTGGGCTACAACTGTGAACAGAGGAACACTAAACCAATTTGCTTCTCTGACCTTTCACCAACATTCATAAGAACATAAGAAATAGGAGCAGGAATAGGCCATCCAGCCCTTCGAGCCTGCCCCGCCATTCAATAAGATCATGGCTGATCTGTCGTGGCTCAGTTCCACATTCCCGTCCTCTCCCCATAACCCTTAATCCCCTCGCTTACCAAAAACCCATCAACCCGCGTCTTAAAAATATTTAGCGAGGCAGCCTCCACCACTTCAACGGGCAGAGAATTCCAGAGATTCACCACCCTTTGAGTGAAGAAGTTCCTCCTCAACTCTGTTCTAAACCGCCTCCTCTTTACCTTGAGGCTGTGCCCCCTAGTCCTGCTGTCCTTTCTGAGCAGGAAGAGTCTCTCCACCTCTATCCTATCCATCCCATTCATCATCTTATACGTCTCAATGAGATCTCCCCTCATTCTTCTGAACTCTAACGAGTACAAGCCTAGTTTATTCAGCCTCTCCTCATAGCTCAACCCCAACTGTTAACTCTGTCAGGGGTCTTGGTGCAGGGGCAAGGGCAGAGAATAGGTTATAGGAGGTAGGGGACAGGGGTCTCACTGCAGGGCCAGTGTCAGGCTGTAACTCTGCTGTGCCTCTCTTGCGCTCAGTACTTGAAGAACTGCGATGCTGTGTGGATCGTGGCCAACGTGACGCGGGCGATCGATGACAAGACGGCCAAGGACATGTTGGATGAGAGTCTCCATAGACAGCTCCTGATGGACGGTCAGTATGGCCGCATCGCCTTCATCTGCACCAAGACCGATTCTCACAATGTCACCGAGATCCTGAGGTACGGAGGAGGGGAGCAGATTAATAGAGACCGAGGAAGTGATTGGGAAGGAATGACCAGAGGTTGGTCAGTGATGGGTTTTGAGGGCGGCCTTGGAGGGATGCAGAGGCAGTGGGACTTCCAGCGAAACTTGCAGAATGTCCAGCCTGTAAAACCACTGCCCACCTTTAGACAGAGGGAGTTTGAGAACGTCCACTGGAAGCTGGAACCCGGGAACGCAGTCTCGGGGAGGGGACTGGGAGAAAAGTTTAAAGGGAATATTGGGGAGGGCTTCTTCACACAGAGCGGTGGGAGTGTGGAATGAGCTGCCAGATAAAGTGGTAAATGTGGGGTCGCTTTTAACATTTAAGAAAAACTTGGACGGGTTGATGGATGAGGGGGGTGTGGAGGGATATGGTTCAAGTGCAGGTCAGTGGGACTAGGCAAAAAATGGTTCAGCACAGACAAGAAGGGCCAAAAGGCCGGTTTCTGAGCTGTAATTTTCTATGGTTCTATGGTGTGAGGTGATAGAAGGCTAAGAGGAGGTCATTTACCCCCCCATGTGGGAGCACAGGGTAATGGGCGAATAGTACAGCAGAGTGGTACATGGTAGGTGGGCAAGGTGGAAGTGTTTAAAGTTTTAAAGTTCATTTATTAGTGTCATAAGTGGGTTTGCATTAACACTGCAATGAAATTATTGTGAAAATTCCCCAGTCGCGCCACACTGGTGCCTGTTCAGGTTCACTGAGGAAGAATTAACATGGCCAGTGTACCTTACCAACATATCTTCCGGACTGTGGGAGGAAACCAGAGCACCCAGTTTCTGTGCCTGTGCTAGTGAGGCTAGGAGTAGGAAGATAGTGCAGCTCAACACGTGGCTAAACAGCTGGCGTAGGAAGGAGGGTTTCAGATATCTGGAACTTTGGGGTCTCTGCCGGGGCAGGTGGGACCTGTACAAGAAGGACGGGTTGCATCTGAACTGGAAGGGCACAGATATTCTGGCCAGGAGATTTGTTAGCATCACACGGGAGGATTTAAACTAGTTTGGCAGGGGGGTGGGAACCAAACCAAAGGTGAATTAGCTGAAGGGGAACCAGAGAGTAGGGCCAGTAAGACTCAGAGAAACAGCAGGCAGGGTGGGGTTGCTAATCAGAGGGGGTCTGGTGGACTGAAGTGCGTTGTTTCAATGCGAGAAGTGTAACAAGTAAGGCAGATGAACTTAGAGCTTGGATTAGTGCTAGGAACTCTGATGTTGTCATGATTTGGTTAAGGGAAGGACAGGTTAAGGGGTCATAAAAATGCCAACAGGATTAAGGAAAATCCTAAGGCTTCTTACACATATATAAAGAACAAGAAGGTAGCCAGGGAGAGGGTTTGCCCACTCAAGGACAGGGGAGAGAATATATGTGTGGAACCAGAGGAAATGAGCGAGGTATTAAATGAGTACTTTGCATCAGTATTCACCAAAGATAAGGAATTGGTGGATGATGAGTCTGGGACAGGGTGTGTAGATAGTTTGAGTCATGTTGAGGTCAAAAAAGAGGAGGTATTGGGGTTTTTGAGAAACATTAAGGTAGACAAGTCCCGAGGGCCTGATGGAATATGCCCCAGAATACTGAGAGAGGCAAGGGAGGAAATTGCTGGGGCCTTGAGAGAAACCTTTGTATCCTCACTGGCTATGGGGGAGGTCCCAGAGGATTAGAGAATAGCCAGTGTTGTTCCTTTGTTTAAGAAGGATAGGAAGAATAATCCAGGTAATTACAGGCCAGTGAGGCTTACATTAGTGGTAGGGAAATTATTGGAAAGAATTCTTCGAGACAGGATTTATTCCCACTTGGAAATAAGTGGATGTATTAGTGAGGGGCAACATGGTTTTATGAAGGGGAGGTCATGTCTTATGAACTTGATCGAGGTTTTCGAGGAAGTGACGAAGATGATTGATGAGGGTAGGGCAGTGGATGTTGTCTACATGGACTTCAGTAAGGCCTTTGACAAGATCCCTCATGACAGACTGGTACAGAAGGTGAAGTAGCATGGGATCAGAGGTGAGATGGCAAGGTGGGTACAAAACTGGCTCGATCAAAGAAGAGAGGGACTAACAGTGCAATTCTGAATGGAAGGCTGTGACAAGTGGCATTCCTCAGGGATCAATGCTGGAACCTTTGCTGTTTGTAATATATATAAATGATTTGAAGGAAAATGTAACTGGATCGATTAGTAAGTTTGTGGACGACACAAAGGTTGGTGGATTTGCGGATAGTGATGAGGACCATCAGAGGATACAGCAGGATATAGATCAGCTGGAGGCCTGGGTGGACAGATGGCAGATGGAGTTTAATCCGGACAAATGTGAGGTAATGTATTTTGGAAGGTCTAATACAGATAGAAAATGATTGTGGACAAGTCCCCAGGACCGGATGGAATGCATCCGAGGGTTCTGAAAGAAATGGCGGAGGTGATAGTGGATGCCTTGGTGGTTATTTTCCAGATGTCGCTGGATTCCGGGGAAGTGCCAGAAGATTGGAAAACGGCTAATGTTACGCCGTTGTTTAAGAAGGGTGCCAGGCAAAAGGCGGGGAATTATAGGCCGGTTAGTTTAACGTCTGTGGTAGGTAAAATGTTAGAAACCGTCATTAAGGAGGAAATAGCGAGGCATCTTGAGGGGAATTGCTTGATAGGGCGGACGCAACACGGTTTCATTAAAGGGAAGTCGTGTCTGACAAATTTACTGGAGTTCTATGAGGATGTGTCTAGGGCAGTGGATAGAGGAGAGCCGGTGGATGTGGTCTTTCTGGATTTTCAGAAGGCATTTGACAAGGTACCTCACAAGAGGTTATTGCAGAAGGTCAGGGGACATGGAGTTGGGGGTAGGGTGTTAGCGTGGATAGAGGATTGGTTGTCAAATAGGAGGCAGAGAGTGGGGGTCAATGGATGCTATTCGGATTGGCGGTTGGTGACTAGTGGGGTACCCCAGGGATCGGTGCTGGGGCCTCAGCTATTTACCATTTATATAGATGATCTGGAGGAGGGAACCGAGTGCAGGGTGTCGAAATTTGCTGATGACACCAAGATTGGGGGAAAGGCAAATTGTGCGGAGGGTGTGGAGAGTCTGCAGAAGGATCTAGATAGGCTGGGCGAATGGGCCAGGAAATGGCAAATGGAATTTAATGTTGGCAAGTGTGAGGTGGTCCACTTTGGTAGGAGGAATGGTAGGAAGGACTATTACTTACGGGGCGAAAAACTGCAGCAGGCGACGGTGCAGAGGGACCTCGGGGTCCTTGTGCATGAGTCGCAAAAACCCAGCTTGCAGGTGCAGCAGGTGGTCAGGAAGGCGAATGGGATGCTGGCCTTCATAGCGAGGGGGATTGAATATAAAAGTAGGGAGGTCTTGCTACAGCTGTATAGGGCATTGGTGAGGCCGCAGCTGGAGTACTGTGTGCAGTTTTGGGCGCCGCACCTGCGCAAGGATATTTTGGCCCTGGAGGGAGTGCAGAGGAGGTTTACTCGGCTGATACCGAAGTTGAGGGGATTGAGCTATGAGGAGAGGCTGAATAAACTAGGCTTGTACTCGTTAGAGTTTAGAAGAATGAGGGGAAATCTCATTGAGACGTATAAGATGATGAATGGGATGGATAGGATAGAGGTGGAGAGACTCTTCCCGCTCAAAAAAGACAGTAGGACTAGGGGGCACAGCCTCAAGATAAAGGGGGGGCGGTTTAGAACAGAGTTGAGGAGGAACTTCTTCACTCAAAGGGTGTGAATCTCTGGAATTCTCTGCCCGTTGAAGTGGTGGAGGCTGCCTCGCTAAATATTTTTAAGAAACGGGTTGATGGGTTTTTGATAAGAGAAGGGATTAAGGGTTATGGGGAGAGGGCAGGAAGGTGGAGCTGAGTCACGACAGATCAGCCATGATCTTATTGAATGGCGGGGCAGGCTCGAAGGGCCAGATGGCCTACCTACTCCTGCTCCTATTTCTTATGTTCTTATGTTCTTAAATGGCAGAACTCTTCGAAGTATCGATAGGCAAAGGGATCTGGGTGTACAGGTACACAGGTCACTGAAAGTGGCAATTCTGGTGGAGAAGGTAGTCAAGAAGGCATACAGCATGCTTGCCTTCATCAGCTGGGGCACTGAGTTTAAAAATTGTCAAGTCATCTTGCAGCTTTATAGAACCTTAGTGAGGCCACACTTGGAATATAGTATTCAATTCTGGTCTGCACACTACCAGAAGGATGTGGAGGCTTTGGAGAGGGTTCAGGAAAGATTTACCAGGATGTTGCCTGGTATGGAGGGTATTAGCTATGAGGAGAGGTTAGAGAAACTTGGTTTGTTCTCACTGGAACAACGGAGGTTGAGGGGAGACCTGATAGAAGTTTGCGAGGGGCATGGACGGAGTGGATAGTCAGAAGTTTTTTCCCAGGGTGGAAGAGTCAATTACTAGGGGGCACAGGTTTAAGGTGCAAGGGGCAAGATTTAAAGGAGATATACGAGGTAGTTTTTTTACACAGAGTGGTGGGTGCCTGGAACTCGTTGCTGGGGGATGTAGTGGAAGCGAATATGGTAGTGACTTTTAAGGGGCGTCTTGACAAGTACGTGAATAGGATGGGAATAGAGGGATATGGTTCCAGGAAGGGGAGGGGATTTTAGTTGAGTCGGGCAGCATGATTGGTGCAGGCTTTGAGGGCCAAAGGGCCTGTTCCTGTGCTATAATTTTCTTTGTTGACCCAGAGGAAACTCACACAGACACAGGGAGAACGTGTGGACTCCCCACAGACAGTGACCCGAGCTGTGAATTGAACCTGGGTCCCTGGCACTGTGAGGCAGCAGTGCTAACCATTGTGCCGCCGTGTGTGTGGGGGGTGGTGTTTTGTGATCAATGATTGGTGTAGGAATGCTCAGAGCAGTAATAACTTGCGATTGAGTGACACGTGGCCTCCTGTCCTTTTCAGAGCTCTGCACCAAAGCGGTGACTGCAGCCTTCTGGAAGATGAGATGATGATGCTGAGGAACCAAATCGAAGAGCGACAGGCTGACCAAAAGACCTGGAAATCGGAGCTGACGCAGTTACGAGTCTGCGGTCAGGTACTGACATCACTGGGAATTGGAGGGATGGGACAGCAGCAATGAGGCTGCAGGGAATATTGTATAATTTGACACTGCTGTGTAGTGACTCCAGTTTAAATGCTAACTCAGTCGCCCTCGCTCTTTGTCGCTCTTTGAAAGTTTGTTTGCTAAATGCCACACTGGTTGTCTTTTGTCTCCTATTAACAGACTGCAGAGAGAAATCCCAGAGCCAAACAGCTAGAGTGTGCCATCAAACACCATGCTTTGGAGGTGAGCATTTCCCTGTCTTAATGCTGCTCGTGCTGCCAATGGATTTTTAAAACTTTCATTCTTTCATGGAGCATGGGCGTCACTGGCTGGCCAGCATTTGTTGCCCATTGGTGGCACGGTAGCACAGTGGTTAGCACTGCTGCTTCACAGCTCCAGGGTCCTGGGTTCGATTCCCGGCTCGGGTCACTGCCTGTGTGGAGTTTGCACATTCTCCTCGTGTCTGCGTGGGTTTTCTCTGGGTGCTCCGGTTTCCTCCCACAGTCCAAAGATGTGCGGGTTAGGTTCATTGGCTATGCTAAAATTGCCCCTTAGTGTCCTGGGATGTGTAGGTTAGAGGGATTAGCAGGTAAATGTGTAGGGATATGGGGATAGGGTCTGGGTGGGATTGTGTTCGGTGCAGACTCGATGGGCCGAAGGGCCTGTTTCTGCACTGTAGGGTTCTATGCTGGTTCTAGATTTCTAATTGCCCTTGAGAAGGTGCTGGTGAGCTGCCTTCTGGAACCGCTGCAGTCCTTGAGGTGTAAGTACACCCACAGTGCTGTTAGGGAGGGAGTTCCAGGATTTTGACCCGGTGGCGGTGACAGAACGGCGATTTATTTCCAAGTCAGGCTACCGTAAGAAGTCTCTCAACACCGGGTTAAAGTCCAACAGGTTTATTTGGTATCACGAGCTTTTGGAGCACTGCCCCTTCCTCGGGCACTCACTTTGTGTTGTGAGACTTCCTACTGTGCCCACCCAAGTCCAATGCCGGCAGCTCCACATCAAATCAGGATGGTGAGTGACTCGGAGTTGAATCTCCAGGTGGTGGTGTTCCCAAGTACCTGCTGCCCTTGTCTTTCTCAATTTAAAAAAGAAATTCTTTTGTGTGACATGGGTGTCATTGGCCAGCCAGTATTTATTGTCCACACTTGGTTATCATTGTTCAGAGGGCAGTTGAAAGCCAACCACATTGCTGTGGCTTTGGAGTCATGATGTGGGTATGCCGGCGTTGGACTGGCGTAAACACAGTAAAAAGTCTGACAACACCAGGTTTTAGTCCAACCGATTTATTTGATCAAATAAATAGGTTAGACTAAAACCTGGTGTTGTCAGACTTTTTGCTTTGGAGTCACACGTAGACCAGACCAGGTAAGGACGGCAGATTTCCTTCCCTAAAAGACATTAATGAACCAGATGGATTTTTGTGACAATCGACAATGGTTTCATGGTCATCAGTAGATTCTTAATTCCAGATATTTTTTATTGAATTCAAATTCCACCATCTTCTGTGGCGGGATTTGACATTAGTTGAGTTTCTGGATTAATAATCTAGCGATAATACAATTAGGCCATCGCCCTCTTGTGTAAATTTATCAAAGAATATAAATTCATCAAGTTAAACAAATGTGGTTTGTCTTTGACTTTTTCCAAAAGCCATATAACATTATCTTGAGTTACACCCGGAGAATTAGACTGATCACTTTGTCATTTCTAGATTCATTCACCTTCCTTTTTCTGAGCATTCCACGCTTCCTTCCTACAGCAGCTCCGGGTTATTAGTGCCCCACTCGTACCCCTTATCTTTTTGGTCTCTACTCAGTCCCATGCTTCCTTTGACAACCCTTTTTGTTACCTAGTGACATGTTTATAAAAGGCTTTTGGTTTCTCTTTTATGTTAGTTGCTAATGCTCTCCCTCTCTGCCCTCTCATTCCTCTTCTAGATCTCTGTTTTCTATGTTCAGCTTCGTCCTCTATGAGGCCATTCAGCCCATCATTTCTGTGCTGGCTATTTGCCTTACATTTGTCCTTTTGTGTTGCATTTTAACTTCCCGACAGTTTCAGACCAATGTCCAACTAGAGTATTTACTGCAGTCTCAGTCCCCCTTCCACTTCCAAATCTGGGCAGGTATGAGGGAGACTGGGCTATTGCTGTGAACTTGTTTGTCTTATCATGAAGTGTGCCGATATACGTGGAGGTTTATTTTTCTCTTGTCTCCCCCTCACACAGTTGGATCAACTCCACCACAAGATGAACCTGAAGCGACGTGAACTCTCCCTGAGCTCCATCAAGGCCCGAAATTTCTTCTGTAAGAGAAATATTCATTTCAACTTCAAGTGTGGACTGCAGGTGGGTGCAAACGTGCGAGTGGAGGGGAGGATTGGAGCAGGAGAGTTGTTCATGGGGTGTGGTGCAAGGGAAGTCTCTACATCCCACTCCACAGATGGAGAGCCACGAGAACTGTTCTGTTAACCTGAAATGTTAGCTCAGTTCCTCTCCACAGATGTTGCCTGACCTGCTGAGTGTTTCCAGATCTCCTCTTCCTGTTTTAAAACTTTTACTGTAACAAATGACTAATGAATGTTATTGACTAAACACAACGTTCTTTCTGCAGGCAACTTGTGCTTCCAATTAGAAAGAAATGGCTGATCACCGATGGCACCCTCCATGGGATTACAGTCCTAAAAATGTGCTGGTTAGCTGCATTGACCATGCTAAATTCGCTCTTCCTCAGTGTACCCAGTCAGGGTGTGGCAACTAGGGGAATTTCACAGTAACTTCATTGCAGTGTTAATGTAAGCCTACTTGTGACACTAAATGATGCAACTGTACACATCTCTGGTGCGGCCGCACTTGGAGTTTTGTGTGCAGTTCTGGTCCCCACATTACAGGAAGGATGTGGAGGCTTTGGAGAGGGTGCAGAGGAGGTTTACCAGGATGTTGCCTGGTATGGAGGGGAGATCCTATGAGGAGAGATTGAGAGATTTGGGGTTGTTTTCGCTGGAAAGAAGGCGGCTAAGAGGGGATCTCATTGAAACATATAAGATGATTAGAGGTTTAGACAGGGTAGATAGTGATAGCCTTTTTCCTCTGATGGAGAAAGCTAGCACGAGGGGGCACGATTTTAAATTAAGGGGGGGTAGTTATAGGACAGATGTCAGGGGTAGGTTCTTTACCCAGAGGGTGGTGAGGGACTGGAATGCCCTGCCAGCTGCAGTTGTAAATGCACCTAGTTTGGGGTAGTTTAAAAGATCTGTGGATAGGTTTATGGATGAAAAGGGATTGGTTTAGGCTAGTGGGTCATTGTTTTGTAACTGGTCGGCGCAACATCGTGGGCCGAAGGGCCTGTTCTGCGCTGTTATGTTCTATGTTCTATGTTCTAAATAAACTTTAAAAACTCCTTTATAGCAAACAGCGTATAGTAACTCCCAGCTTCCAGCAGGTCTCCCCACATCCCTGCCTTGTTGAGTAAAAACTCTTGAGTAACTGCCTCGAGGCACTTTTCTGAGTTTTTGGAGTGCCTTAAATTAAATCTGCCACCAGCTGTAAAGCCCGTTCTGATGAGTTATCTTACCCCTAATCATGCCAGAACAAATCTCCCCAAATCCTTAGATGTCGGCCGAATGTGTCTTGTTGACTAGAAGCTGTCTGCCTCCTTCACCCAGCTATCACAGTTTACAAAGTCGAGCAGCTGCTTTCTCTGTCGGTCACACAGAACCTCTGCTGTGATTATTCATTGATTTGTAGGGAAGCCTGTAGCCTGATCTCAAAATTAGCTTCCTCTGCCCTCTTTCCCCAAAGCACATTAATCTTGTATGTAATTAGGAATACTAATTAGTTCCCTGAGAGACCAGCTCCCTTTCACATAGAAGTAAATGGATAGTTGATGACAAAATTATTTCCAGTGTTTCAAACTTCAACACCTTTGTGGGTCTTTGGGAGACTCTGTACTTGTTGTACTGAGAGACTGCTGCCATTGTCTCCAAGTATAAATTATTGGCACCTTCTGCTCAGTGAAGCAATCTCAGCCTTCCCTTTGATTTCTAACAATCAAACTACCCAGGTTTACTGTCAGGCAAATGCACAGCATTTGACCCCCTTGATTAACTCTAAATTACTGTCCAAAATATTAAAGTCTTTATATCTCAGAGTTTTAACACCATGGCCAATGCAGAAGGGATCTCCATTGTGTTTTGGCTGATGCATATCCCCTGAATCAACATTCTTTAAAGGGTCTTGAATGTAACCCAGTCCATCACCCAAACCAGCCTTCCATCCATTGACTCTGCCTACACTTCCCGCTCCCTCAGCCAATCAGCCAGCATAATCAGGGACCCAACACACTTCAGACATTCTCTCTTCCACCTTCTTCCGTCGGGAAAAAGATACAAAAGCCTGAGGATATGTATCAATCAATGCAAGAACAGCTTCTTCCCTGCTGCCATCTGACTTTTGAATGGATCTAACTCGTATTAAGTTGATCTTTCAACACGATAGCACGTTAGCACAGTGGTTAGCGCTGCTGCTTCTCAGCGCCAGGGACCTGGGTTCGATTCCTGGCTTGGGTTACTGACTATGTGGATTCCTCTGGGTGCTCCGGTTTCCTCCCGCATTCTGAAAGATTAGATCCATTGATCCAAACAGGTGCCGGCCTGTGGCAACTAGGAGAATTTCACAGTAACTTCATTGCAGTGTTAATGTAAGCCTTACTTGTGACTAATAATAAAAATTGAAATTACTTTTTCTCTACACCCTAATTATGACTGTAACACTACATTCGGCATTCTCTCCTTTCTCTATGCACAGTATGTTTTGTCAGTGCAGTGTGCAAGAAACAATACTTTCCACTGTATGCTAATGTGACAGTAATAAATCAAATCTTAAATGAGATTATCTGTTTATTACCTTGCTGATGTGGGATCTTGCTGTGTTACAAAGTGGTTGCTGCATTTCCTACCTTGAAGACTGACGTTGTGGAAGGTGCTACCGGAATAAAAATTCTTTAAGTCACAGTCCTAAATTAGTTCCCCTCAATGTGCTTGGCCATAAAACATTAGACAAGGGTCATGGGTGGAGGGGGGGACTGGTGGTGTTGGGATGGTGGCGCGGGCTCGTTGGACCGAAGGGTCTGTTTCCCGGGCTGTTTCTTTGTTCTTTGTACAGTTGGCTCCCAATAACGCTTTCGTCTTTTATTGCCTTCCATTCCCCGCTGGAACCTCCTGGGAGCTCTCTGGTTTAATTGTTGCTTTATTTTGACCTGTGTTTAGGAGTTGAAGCATCAAGCCAAGACAGAAGAGCTGGACTCTGAGGAGGAGAGCAGTGAGGATGAGGATGAAGATGATGCGGTTCGCCCTCTGCTAACAGGAGGGCCGGACCCTGACTCGAGCAGAGATGGGAAACTTCACGTGTTCACTGTTAGCTCCACCGAGTACCTGAAACTCCGTGATAAGCTGCTGCAGGATGGACCCCCCCAGGTGTTCAGCAACATCGAGGATACGGGTACAGGCCTTTCCTCCATCTTCTGCCTCCTTCTACCATCTATGTGGGGATGGGGTGGGAGGTGTCTGGCTCACAGAAGGTTACGTGTGATCAAGGAATAGGAAAGGACCTGGATTCCTAACCCTTGATCTTAGTTCAGTTGGTAAAACTGAGTTAAAATGACTGACGTCCTTTCCTGATCACGGGAGCTGGCCATTTGGTCCGTCATCCCTGTTTGAAAGCCCTTTCCCAGTCAGTCCCACACCCCCTGCTCTTTCATAAGAACATAAGAAATAGGAGCAGGAGTAGGCCATCTGGCCCTTCGAGCCTGCCCCGCCATTCAATAAGATCATGGCTGATCTGTCGTGGCTCAGTTCCACCTTCCCGCCCTCTCCCCATAACCCTTAATCCCTTCTCTTATCAAAAACCCATCAACCCGTTTCTTAAAAATATTTAGCGAGGCAGCCTCCACCACTTCAACGGGCAGAGAATTCCAGAGATTCACCACCCTTTGAGTGAAGAAGTTCCTCCTCAACTCTGTTCTAAACCGCCCCCCCTTTATCTTGAGGCTGTGCCCCCTAGTCCTACTGTCTTTTTTGAGCGGGAACAGTCTCTCCACCTCTATCCTATCCATCCCATTCATCATCTTATACGTCTCAATGAGATCTCCCCTCATTCTTCTAAACTCTAACGAGTACAAGCCTAGTTTATTCAGCCTCTCATAGCTCAATCCCCTCAACTCCGGTATCAGCCGAGTAAACCTCCTCTGCACTCCCTCCAGGGCCAAAACATCCTTGCGCAGGTGCGGCGCCCAAAAATGCACACAGTACTCCAGCTGCGGCCTCACCAATGCCCTGTACAGCTGCAGCAAGACCTCCCTACTTTTATATTCAATCCCCTTCGCTATGAAGGCCAGCATCCCATTCGCCTTCCTGACCACCTGCTGCACCTGCAAGCTGGGTTTTTGCGACTCATGCACAAGGACCCCGAGGTCCCTCTGCACCGTCGCCTGCTGCAGTTTTTCGCCCCGTAAGTAATAGTCCTTCCTACCATTCCTCCTACCAAAGTGGACCACCTCACACTTGCCAACATTAAATTCCATTTGCCATTTCCTGGCCCATTCGCCCAGCCTATCTAGATCCTTCTGCAGACTCTCCACACCCTCCGCACAATTTGCCTTTCCCCCAATCTTGGTGTCATCAGCAAATTTCGACACCCTGCACTCGGTTCCCTCCTCCAGATCATCTATATAAATGGTAAATAGCTGAGGCCCCAGCACCGACCCCTGGGGCACCCCACTAGTCACCAACCGCCAATCCGAATAGCATCCATTGACCCCCACTCTCTGCCTCCTATTTGACAACCAATCCTCTATCCACGCTAACACCCTACCCCCAACTCCATGTCCCCTGACCTTCTGCAATAACCTCTTGTGAGGTACCTTGTCAAACGCCTTCTGAAAATCCAGAAAGACCACATCCACCGCTCTCCTCCATCCACTGCCCTAGACACATCCTCATAGAACTCCAGTAAATTTGTCAGACACGACTTCCCTTTAATGAAACCGTGTTGCGTCCGCCCTATCAAGCAATTCCCCTCAAGATGCCTCGCTATTTCCTCCTTAATGACGGTTTCTAACATTTTACCTACCACAGACGTTAAACTAACCGGCCTATAATTCCCCGCCTTTTGCCTGCCACCCTTCTTAAACAACGGCGTAACATTAGCCGTTTTCCAATCTTCCGGCACTTCCCCGGAATCCAGCGACGTCTGGAAAATAACCACCAAGGCATCCACTATCACCTCCGCCATTTCTTTCAGAACCCTCGGATGCATTCCATCCGGTCCTGGGGACTTGTCCACAATCAGCCCCTCCAGTCTGTCGAGCACCACCTCTCTAGTAACAGTAATGTCATTAAGACCCTCCATTCCTACCACCTTTCCATCGCTAACACCCGGCAAATTATTCACGTCCTCCTCCGTGAAGACAGAAACAAAGAAGTTATTCAAGACCTTAGCCATATCCCTATCCCCTACCACTAGCTCCCCTTTCTCATCCTCTAAAGGACCAACGTTTATCCTAGCCAGCCTCTTCCTTTTTATATATTTATAAAAACTCTTGCTATCCTTTTTTATATTAAGTGCTAGCCCAGCCTCATAGCTTCTCCTACCCTCCTTTATCAATTTCTTTGTCAATTTCCCGTTTCTCCTTTTCAATTATATACCCAACTCAATACAATTGTTTCTGCTTCCTTGTCTCTCGGGTATGAGAGAGTGCTGCACTGTCAGAGGTGCTGTCCTTCAGTGGAGATGTTAAACTGAAGCTCCGTTTGTCGGTTCCGATGCTGAACCATATCCCAAGAGAAGCAAACTGTATCTGGGGTTTCTCTAATGAATTATATGGCAGAACCCTTCAGAGTATTGATAGGCAGAGGGATCTGGGTGTACAGGTATGCAGGGGTCACTGACAGTGGTAATGCAGGTGGAGAAGGTAGTCAAGAAGGCATACGGCATGCTTGCCTTCATTGGCTGGGACATTGAGTTGAAAAATTGGCAAGTCATGTTGCAGCTTTATAGAACCTTAGTGAGGCCCCACTGGGAATATAGTGTTCAATTCTGGTCACCACACTACCAGAAGGATGTGGAGGCTTTGGAGAGGGCACAGAAAAGATTTCCCAGGATGTTGCCTGGTATGGGAGGGCATTAGCTATGAGGAAGGGTTGGAGAAACTTGGTTTGTTCTCACTGGAGCGACAGAGGTGGAGAGACCTGATAGAAGTCTACAAGATTACGAGAGGCATGGACAGAGTGGGTAGTCAGAAGCTTTTTCCCAGGGTGGAAGAGTCAATTAGTAGGGGGCACAGGTTTAAAGTGCGAGGAGCAAGTTTTAAAAAAGATGTATGAGGCAGATTTTTTACACAGGGTGGTGGGTGCCTGGAACTTGTCGCTGGGGGAGGTAGTGAGAGCGGATACGATAGTGACTTTTAAGGGACGTCTTGACAAGTACATGAATAGGATGGGAATTGAGGGATATGGTCCCCTGAAGCACAGGAGGTTTTAGTTAAGCCGGGCAGCATGGTCAGTGTAGACTTGGAGGGCCGAAGGACCTGTTCCTGTGCTGTAATTTTCTCTGT
The DNA here is from genome assembly GCA_037974335.1 of Prionace glauca. NCBI lineage: Eukaryota > Metazoa > Chordata > Chondrichthyes > Carcharhiniformes > Carcharhinidae > Prionace > Prionace glauca. Next base: position 5,686,489 of record CM075722.1, read on the forward strand.
TCTTTGTACTTGCGTGCAATTTATCTCATTGTTGAGGTGGGATCTTGCTATGTGCAAAATGGCTGCCATCTTTGTCAATGATGCATCTAAAGCTTCTTTCTTCAGCCATCTCAGTCCTGCCACTCCCTGCAGAATGCCCAACCTCTGACCTGCTCTGGTAGCAATAAGGAACAGGAAGGGAGAGGCCATTCAGCCTTTAGTGACCTTGTCGCTGATTTTTGACCTAACTTCACATTCCCATCTTTGCCCTCGTATCCCTTAACAATGTTTGCTGACAAAAATCTTGTCAAAGTTTTATATTAACTACTTGCCTGGCGAGAGGCGACTGAATGTGGAGGGTGGGTTCTGAGGGGAAGGGTGTAACAAGGGAGGGGAGTGGGGATAGGAACTAGGCAATGGAGGGATGGGTAGTAACAGGCGAGGGGGTAATAACTGGGGAATGGGCAGGAGTAATAACTGGGGAATGGGCAGGGGTAATAACTGGGGAATGGGCAGGAATAATAACTGGGGAATGGGCAGGAGTAATAACTGGGGAATGGGCAGGAGTAATAACTGGGGAATGGGCAGGGGTAATAACTGGGGAATGGGCAGGAGTAATAACTGGGGAATGGGCAGGAGTAATAACTGGGGAATGGGCAGGGGTAATAACTGGGGAATGGGCAGGGGTAATAACTGGGGAATGGGCAGGGGTAATAACTGGGGAATGGGCAGGGGTAATAACTGGGGAATGGGCAGGAGTAATAACTGGGGAATGGGCAGGGGTAATAACTGGGGAATGGGCAGGGGTAATAACTGGGAAATGGGCAGGAGTAATAACTGGGGAATGGACAGGGGTAATAACTGGGGAATGGGCAGGAGTAATAACTGGGGAATGGGCAGGGGTAATAACTGGGGAATGGGCAGGAGTAATAACTGGGGAATGGGCAGGAGTAATAACTGGGGAATGGGCAGGAGTAATAACTGGGGAATGGGCAGGAGTAATAACTGGGGAATGGGCAGGAGTAATAACTGGGGAATGGGCAGGGGTAATAACTGGGGAATGGGCAGGGGTAATAACTGGGGAATGGGCAGGGGTAATAACTGGGGAATGGGCAGGAGTAATAACTGGGGAATGGGCAGGGGTAATAACTGGGGAATGGGCAGGGGTAATAACTGGGGAATGGGCAGGGGTAATAACTGGGGAATGGGCAGGAGTAATAACTGGGGAATGGGCAGGGGTAATAACTATGGAATGGGCAGGGGTAATAACTGGGGAATGGGCAGGGGTAATAACTGGGGAATGGGCAGGGGTAATAACTGGGGAATGGGCAGGGGTAATAACTGGGGAATGGGGGGAGCAACTGGGGAATGGGGAGGGGGGAGTAACTGCGGAATGTGGGAGCGGGTAATCACGGGAAAAGTGAGTTAGAACAAAGAAAATTACAGCACAGGAACAGGCCCTTCGGCCCTCCAAGCCTGCACCAATCATGCTGCCCGACTGAACTAAAACTCCCTCCCCTTCTGGGGACCATATCCCTCTATTCCCATCCTATTCATGTATTTGTCCAGATGTCCCTTAAAACTCACTATCATCTCTGCTTCCACTACCTCCCCCCGGCAGCAAGTTCCAGACACCCGCCACCCTCTGTGTAAAAAGAAACTTGCCTCATACATCTCCTTTAAACCTTGCCCCTCGCACCTTAAACCTGTGCCCCCGAGTAATTGATTCTTCCACCCTGGGAAAAGGCTTCTGCCTATCCACTCTGTTAACGGTGAGTAGTAGAGGCAGGTACAATTCTGTCTTTTAAAAAGCGTTTAGCTAATTACATGGGTAATTTTAAATTAAGGGGGGGTAGTTATAGGACTGATGTCAGGGGTAGGTTCTTTACCCAGAGGGTGGTGAGGGACTGGAATGCCCTGCCAGCTGCAGTTGTAAATGCACCTAGTTTGGGAGCGTTTAAGAGATCCGTGGATAGGTTGATGGATGAAAAGGGATTGGTTTAGGCTAGTGGGTCATTGTTTTGTAACTGGTCGGTGCAACATCGTGGGCCGAAGGGCCTGTTCTGCGCTGTAATGTTCTATGTTCTATGTAAGATGGGTGTAGAGGGATATGGGCCACATGCGGGTAATTAGGATTATTGCTAATCCCAAGAGGCTACCAGGTAAAGTGATCTTATGTTCTTATCTCTGTGGATTTGATATCCGAGACCTGATGATGTTGCTGGAGTGCGGTGCCTGTGGGTGGAGGAGACTGCAGCCACTGTGTGCTGACACTGGAGGGAGTGAATGTTCAGATAGATGGGAGCAGGGTTCATCCACTGAACATCATCATCCAGTGCAGACAGAGTGCTGGCATTCTCCAGCACGCTTGCTCATACGTGTTCCCCACTCTGATAGAGGTGTGGGGGCTGTTTTGAGGAGGGGGCAGTGTGGTTTCTCACCATGGGTAGGGGCTGACTTGAAGGAAAAGTTTTGATTATAATAAGGCTGTTTTTTAATTCATTAATGACGATATTATAATGACTGTAGTAGCTGAGCAGGCCTGGGGGGGTGCTGGGATCCCTCAGTGTCAAACCTCTGCACTCACTCCATATGCTGCACCCCCACCTTCCAAACCATCTCTGACCTGTTGAGTTGGGGTAGTGGCATAGAGTAATGGGGGCTTACAGCATGGAAACAGGCCCTTCAGCCCAACTTGTCCATGCCACCATTTTTTAAAACCCCTAAGCTAGTCCCAATTGCCCGCATGTGGCCCATATCCCTCTATACCCATCTTACCAATGAAACTATCTAAATGCTTTTTAAAAGACAAAATTGTACCCATGCCTACTACTACCTCTGGCAGCTTGTTCCAGACACTCACCACTGCCTGTGTGAAAAAACTACCCCTCTGAACACTTTTGTATCTTTCCCCTCTCATCTTAAACCTATGCCCTCTAGTTTTAGATTCCCCTACCTTTGGGAAAAGATATTGACTATCTAGTTGATCTGTGTCCCTCATTATTTTATAGACCTCTATCAGATCACCCCTCAGCCTCCTACACTCCAGAGGAAAAGGTCCCAGTCTGTCCAGCTTCTCCTTATAACTCAAACAATCAAATCCCAGTTGCATCTTTTCCGCACTCTTTAATAATATCCTTTCTATAATAGGGTGACCAGAATTACACACAGTATTCCAAGTGTGGCCTTACCAATGTCTTGTACAACTTCAACAAGACGTCCCAACTCCTGTATCCAATGTTCTGACCAGTGAAACCAAGCATGCTGAATACCTTCTTCACCATTCTGTCCACCTGTGACTCCACTTTCAAGGAGCTATGAACATGTACCCCGAGATCTCTTTGTTCTGTAACTCTCCCCAACGCCCTACCATTAACTGAGTAAGTCCTACCCTGGTTCAATCGACCAAAATGCATCACCTCGCATTTATCTAAATTAAACTCCATCTGCCATTCGTCAGCCCACTGCCCAATTGATCAAGATCCCATTGCAATTGGAGATAACCACCATCACTGTCCACTATGCCACCAATCTTGGTATAATCTTTAAACTTATTAACCATGCCCCACATATTCTCATCCAAATCATTAATATAAATCAGAAATAACAGTGGACCCAGCACTGATCCATGAGGCACACCGCTGGTCACAGGCCTCCAGTTTGAAGCACAACTCTCTACAACCACCCTCTGGCTTTTGCCAAGAAGCCAATTTTGTATCCATTTAGATACCTCACCCTGGATCCCGTGAGATTTAACCTTATGCAACAACCTACCATGCAGTATCTCCTCACAGGCAAAAACCCTCATACCAGTTTCAGATCTCTGGGGGACATTGACCAAGTTTGGTGCCCTTACTACTGGGGGTAAGGTGGGGGGTGGTGGACGGGATCAGGGGTTTTGTGGGCAGAGAATTCCATTTGGAAGGTTGGAATGTGTGATGCCTTCTATAGCTTGAAGAGTTGATGGAAGGCCCGGGCAGGGCTCCTGAGCACAGGAACTGGGGTTGAGGAGGGATTGATGCAGCTTGATCACAGGGACATTAATTATCGGTTTATTTCGTACAGAAATCCCTGCCGTCCAGCGCTTTGTCCATCAGATCACCCTGGCACGCCGGGCAGCCGCCACAGAGATGGTCATCCGCCAGGTCGCCACCTTCGTCAGCCATGTGGTCACCTACCTGACCAACCGCAGAGCCCAGGTGAGCGGCAGGGCCGAGTGTTAGCGGTGGGGGGAGGGGGGCGGTGCGGGGGTGCTGTCCAGGGCTGGGTTGTGTCCACTGTCGGTGCATTCTGATACCCATTTGCCACAAACAATGTGGCAATGTCTAATTCCTGGTTCCTGGTTTGTTTGCCTCCGATACCAGTCGCCATTCCAGCTTCCTCAACACTGCGGAATCTATGGATGCCGTGTCTGCCTCTGATATCCCCAGGGGTGGGGTGGGGGGAGGTGAGGTGCCTCGGTTTAGGCCTTTGATACCCTGGTTAGGGAGGGAGGCAGGTGAGGTGTCTGCGATATCAGGGTCTGGGGCTCTAATATCTGGGGGGAGGGGAGGGAAGGGTCTGACTCTGATACCCTGCGGTGGGGAGGGGAAAGTTATCCGGGTTCAGGGTCTAGCTCTAGTATCCCAGGGGAGGTGGGGGGGGGGGAGGATCTGGCTCTGGAACCTGGGGAAGGGGGGGAAAGGATCTGACTCCGATACCCTGCGGTGGGGAGGGGGAAGTTATCCGGGTTCAGGGTCTAGCTCTAGTATCCCAGGGGAGGTGGGGGGGAGGATCTGGCTCTGGAACCTGGGGAAGGGGGGGGAAAGGATCTGACTCCAATACCCTGCGGTGGGGGTGGTGGGGAGGGGGAAGTTATCTGGGTTCAGGGTCTAGCTCTCACATCCCGGCGGCAGGGGGGCGGGGGGAAGGGTCTGGCTCTGGAACCTGGGGGAAAGGTTCAGATACATCCCACCGTACAGATGACCTGCTGTCTCTCCTCAGGACGCCTCGTACCAGGCCCGGGTGCGAGAGACAGTGAAGACCTGTCTGTCCCACGTGGAAGAGTTCTTCCAGCAAACAGTGGAGGATTGTCACCGGGCCATTGGATCATCGTTCTCCCTCATCGAGTCCCAGCTGAATGTTGGGATGCGATTGGCTGTCAGGAGGTCTGAGGGCAGTGTGCTGCGGTGGGGCTCGAAGGTAAGTGATCGGAGTTCAGAATATGTGGCTGTTTAATTAGAACATAGAACATAGAACATTACAGCGCAGAACAGGCCCTTCGGCCCACGATGTTGCGCTGACCAGTTACAAAACCATGACCCACTAGCCTAAACCAATCCCTTTTCATCCATAAACCTATCCACAGATCTCTTAAACGCCCCCAAACTAGGAGCATTTACAACTGCAGCTGGCAGGGCATTCCAGTCCCTCACCACCCTCTGGGTAAAGAACCTACCCCTGACATCTGTCCTATAACTACCCCCCCTTAATTTAAAATCGTGCCCCCTCGTGCTAGCTTTCTCCATCCTAGGAAAAAGGCTATCACTATCTACCCTGTCTAAACCTCTAATCATCTTATATGTTTCAATAAGGTCCCCTCTTAGCCGCCTTCTTTCCAGCGAAAACAACCCCAAATCTCTCAGTCTCTCCTCATAGGACCTCCCCGCCATACCAGGCAACATCCTGGTAAACCTCCTCTGCACCCTCTCCAAAGCCTCTACATCCTTCCTGTAATGTGGGGACCAGAACTGCACACAATACTCCAAGTGCGGCCGCACCAGAGTTGTGTACAGTTGCATCATGACGCTGCGACTCCTAAATTCAATCCCCCTACCAATAAACGCCAAGACTCCGTATGCCTTCTTAACAACCTTATCTACTTGATTCCCAACTTTCAGGGATCTATGTACACATACACCTAGATCCCTCTGCTCCTCCACACTATTCAAAGTCCTCCCGTTAGCCCTATACTCAACACATCTGTTATTCCTACCGAAATGAATTACCTCACACTTCTCCACATTAAACTCCATCTGCCACCTCGCAGCCCAGCTCTGCAACCTTTCTAAGTCACTCTTCACCCAATAGACTGGCTGAACAAGCAGCCTCAGGCCTGGCCTCAAAAAGCAAGCACGCTGGAAAGCAGAACGTCTCAGTTTCTGCTGGGACACAAGGCCATCCCGCAGCCCACAACGGGAGTGACATCAGAGGAATTATTGATGGGGTCAGCGCCTGAGGACCAGGTTCATAGAATCCCTACAGTGCAGAAGAGGCCATTCAGCCCATTGACCCTGCATCGGCCACAATCCCACCCAGGCCCTATCCCCATAACGCACCATATTTACACTGCTCGTTCCCCTGACACTGAAGGGCAACTTAGCATGACCAGTGTACCTAACCCGCACATCTTTGGACTGTGGGAGGCAACCGAAGCACCGGGGGGGGGGGGGGGGGGAGGACCCATGCAGACACGGGGAGAACATGCAAACTCCAGACAGACGGTGACACGAGGCCAGAATTGAACCAGTGTCCTTGGCGCGGTGAGGCAGCAGCGCTAACCACTGTGCCACCCTGAGGTTGAACCTGGTCTCTCTGTATTTTAATTAATTATTGTCACATGTATTAGAATACAGTGAAAAGTATTGTTTCTTATGCTCTATACAGACAAAGCATACCGTTCATAGAGAAGGAAAGGAGAGTGCGCAGAATGTAGTGCCAGTTTAGTGCAAGATAGGTACATTCAAAAGTCTGACGGCAGCAGGGAAGAAACTGTTCTTGTATCGGTTGGTCTGTGACCTCAGAGAGGTCAGATAGAGGATGGTCAGTACCGTCAAAAGGAAAGCCACAGTACTGTGTGCAGTTTTGGGCGCCGCACCTGCGCAAGGATGTTTTGGCCCTGGAGGGAGTGCAGAGGAGGTTTACTCGGCTGATACCGGAGTTGAGGGGATTGAGCTATGAGGAGAGGCTGAATAAACTAGGCTTGTACTCGTTAGAGTTTAGAAGAATGAGGGGAGATCTCATTGAGACGTATAAGATGATGAATGGGATGGATAGGATAGAGGTGGAGAGACTGTTCCCGCTCAAAAAAGACAGTAGGACTAGGGGGCACAGCCTCAAGATAAAGGGGGGGCGGTTTAGAACAGAGTTGAGGAGGAACTTCTTCACTCAAAGGGTGGTGAATCTCTGGAATTCTCTGCCCGTTGAAGTGGTGGAGGCTGCCTCGCTAAATATTTTTAAGAAACGGGTTGATGGGTTTTTGATAAGAGAAGGGATTAAGGGTTATGGGGAGAGGGCGGGAAGGTGGAACTGAGCCACGACAGATCAGCCATGATCTTATTGAATGGCGGGGCAGGCTCGAAGGGCCAGATGGCCTACTCCTGCTCCTATTTCTTATGTTCTTATGTTCTTACAAGTAGCAAGGTAATTGTGAAGGTGGTGAAGCACTCTATTATAAGAAATTTTGGAAATGAGCCAAGCTGGGTCTAGCCAAGTTAGGGCTTGTACAAGACAGAATTATAAGGAAACACTGGGCCATTTTTGAGGTCTCGAACCACCCCAGGAGACAGTACTACAGCCTCAATCATTGTTGTTAGCTGGAAGCATAGTTGGCTACCCAAATAGCGCAACACTCTGTCAGCCTACAACAGGCTGTGGTGTTATTCCCACAGAAACAGAGGTTGAAGTATCGGTACCCCGGGAGAGATCTGGTGCAGCAGCAAGCTCTACAGAAAGTTATCCAGTCAATGGAGTTGTGCTGCCCGAGCAGAAAGCGCCAGAGTGACTGAGTCCTTGATGAACTGATTAAATGTATTAATTATTTATTGGGGGATTTGTTAAGATCAGGCCAGAGACTTTGTGATGTTAACTCCAACCCTAAACTTTACATTTGTTTTGGCATTAGTGAGCATTAGGTGCTCACTCCAGGTATGATTCAAGTGATCCACTAGGAAGCTTTTATCAAACACAGTTTACATAAGAACATAAGAAATAGGAGCAGGAGTAGGCCATCTGGCCCTTCGAGCCTGCCCCGCCATTCAATAAGATCATGGCTGATCTGTCGTGACTCAGCTCCACCTTCCCGCCCTCTCCCCATAACCCTTAATCCCTTCTCTTATCAAAAACCCATCAACCCGTTTCTTAAAAATATTTAGCGAGGCAGCCTCCACCACTTCAACGGGCAGAGAATTCCAGAGATTCACCACCCTTTGAGTGAAGAAGTTCCTCCTCAACTCTGTTCTAAACCGCCTCCCCTTTATCTTGAGGCTGTGCCCCCTAGTCCTACTGTCTTTTTTGAGCGGGAAGAGTCTCTCCATCTCTATCCTATCCATCCCATTCATCATCATATACGTCTCAATGAGATCTCCCCTCATTCTTCTAAACTCTAACGAGTACAAGCCCAGTTTATTCAGCCTCTCCTCATAGTTTAAGAACACAGAATATAATAAAAATAATTAGCATAACTTTTACCAATTATAAGACTCAGACATAAGCAGTGTAACTCTTAACAGCTAGCTATCTTTGTTGTTCCGGTTTAAACCAATACCTGACAGGCATATACCCTTCTTTAGGATTAGTCAACACTGAAACAAGTATGCTCACGTGATGCTGGGTTTTCAGTTTACACTCTGGATAGCGAACCCAACAGCAGTTTTCAGAGAGGAACATATCCTCCAAATAACGAAACCTCAGAGAGATAAACCCGGTTTCTAGCAGCTTCCAATCTCCAGACTTCACAGAAGGGAAAATAAACGAGACACTGCTTTCTCTCTCTCGGCTTCCCGCAGCTTCCTAAACAGCAACACTTAGACAGCAGAAACTCTAACTCCAGGGAAGAGGGGGATGGGCAGGAGGGGGGGAACACTGCTGTCTCTCTCAGCTCCATGCAGCTTCTGAAAAATAAAACTAAGATTGGGCTTGTCTGTGAAAACATAGCAGTCCCTAGTCATATGACCTGACTTGTCAATCACTCCCAATCAAGCTCTATTCTGCAATCCCAGGGGAACACCGAAAAAAGATAACACTGCATTAGTTCAGATTAAAACAGGCATGCTGTCAATTATTCTGCTTCAGTAAAAATAAAGGACACCAGCTGCAGACAACATGGCTCCGACAAAATCCAAAGTACTGCTCAAAACATCCTGCAGAGAAACATGATTAAGATGCATTTCTTCAGGGCACAGTATCGTCATAGAACGTATAGGTTAACTGTTATTAAAACAAATGAAGGAACTTGGTGGGGAATGTGGTGGCTGGCTCCTTTAAGGGACGGCCTTCCCTTGGGATCCCCTGATCCAGGAGTCCAGTGGGAACTAGGCTGGAGGAATCTCCCTAGTGGAGTGTTGCCCTTTGCCTCAGTTCGATCCAGGAGACGGACTGGCAGCATTGCAGCTGCACCAGTCTGTAAGTAGCATGATGTGTAAATAAACATTTGTTGTTACCTTACGGGTGGAGCTAAGTTACCATGAAAGGGAAATTAAGTATTGCTGGAAAAGGCGGTGTTGGAGCTTTTTATATTGTACACGCATCAGGCGAAAATTGCAGCAATACCCAACCTCAAAGGAAACAAGAAATGTATACTGCATGAGAGAGGGAAGTGATTGGGCAAGGCATTGCCATGGAGAATGCACCTGGGGTCAGTCAGTTGTCCCTCCAGCTTCTGTTGAAAAAGACTCCCCTGATGTGTGCAAGATGAAAAACTTTGGCAGTACATATCTTTTTTTTTAGGACTATTCAGTTGAGCACTACCAAAAGGAAATTGGATAAACATTGAAAAAGGAAGAACCTCAAGGCCTGTGGGGGAGAGTGGGAGTGATTGAAGGGTCAGCACAGGCATGTTGGGTGAATGGCCTCCCGTGCTGTCTGGTGCTCAGTGCTGTGGGCAGTTTGTCTGTTTACCAGGGGTGACTCTCTGTCCTTTCTCTCCCTTTGTGCTGAGCAGCCCCCCAGTGGATTCCCATATCCAACCTATCGAGCGACCTGTAACCGCAATGGGACTTTCACTTCTCCCTCATTCGGGACCATCGACTTTAACGAGGAGCTAACGCACCCCATGTTCACTCCTTTGATGGTGGTCTGGAGTGAGGTGTTCAGGTAAATAAACCAGGAGTCTCTGCGGAGGGGGGAAGAGAGCAGAGTGGGGGAGTGAGAGGAGAGTGACATTAACACATTATCAGGAAACACAGAAAGGTGAATAAATGGGGAAGGGGAGATGTAGATATTCAACACATCATGGATTTTTATTCACTTATGGGACACGGGGTGTCACTGGCTGACCAGCATTTATTGCCCATCCCTAGTTGCCCTTCCAAAGGGAAATTGAGAGCCAACTACATTGCTGTTGGCTTTGGAGGCACACATAGGCCAGACTGGGTAAGGACGGCAGATTTCCTTCCCTAAAGGACATTAGTGAACTAGATGGGTTTTTCTGACAGTGGACAATGGTTTCATCGTCATCAATAGATTCTTAATTCCAGATATTTTTTATTGAATTCAAATTCCACCATCTGCCGTGGGGGGATTTAAACCTGGGTCCCCAAAACATTAGCTGAGTTTCTGGATAAATAGCCTCACAATAATACCACTAAGCTGTCACCTTCCCTTGTACATCATTCACTAAATTAGCATGCAGGTTTGAGTTATAAGGAGAGGCTTGAGAGACCTGGGACTTTTTTCTCTGGAACGAAGGGGTCTTATATAAGTCTATAGAGTATTGAGGGGCACAGATCAGCTAGATAGTCAATATCTTTTCCCCAAAGGTAGGGGAGTCTAAAGCTAGAGGGTATAGGTTTAAGGTGAGAGGGGAGAGATACAAAAGTGTCCAGAGGGGCAATTTATTCACACAGAGGGTGGTGAGTATTTGGCACAAGCTGCCAGAGGTGGTAGTAGAGGCGGGTACAATTTTATCTTTTAAGAAGTGTTTGGACAGTCACATGGGTAAAATGGGTAGAGGGGGATATGGGCCAAATGCAAGCAATTAGGATTAGCTTAGGGGTTTTAAAAAGGCGGCATGGACAAGTTGGGCCGAAGGGCCTGTTTCCATACTGTAAACCTCTGTGACTAGGTACAGAGAGGAATTGGGAAAACTAGTAGTACGTTAGCATTTATTTAACGTTAATTTTTCACGGGATGAGGGCATCTGGCAAAGCCAGCATTTCTTTGCTCTTCCCTTGACCCAAACATTTGATATGAATTATTGCTGCAATTGTATGGGGGCATTGGTGAGAGCACACTCGGGGTACTCTGGTCTCTTTGGCCAAGGGAAAGATGCACTTGTGCCTCAGAGTGTACATCTATGAATGTTCTCACTGGATTGGTCCCTGGGATGAGATGGGATAGGATGAGTAATTTGGACCAGTCGTCTCTGTCGTTTAGAAGATGTGAGGTGATCTCACTGAAAGCTACAAGGTTCTGAATGGGTTCAATAGGGGCAGCTCCAGGAAGGCCCTGGTCAGGGAATCTAAATACGGGGCACAGTCTCAGACTCTGCAACTGACCATCCTGGACTGAGATGAGGAAGAATTTCTTCACTCAGAGGGTTGTGGATGCTCCATTATTGAGAATATTCCAGACGGAGATTGGAGACGCACTGATTTCGGGGTGCTGAGGAAGACGGGGATAGTACAGGCCTGAGTGGCTGAGGTGGTTCATAGCCACTTTCATAGCTTCTTACGTGGGGTGGGAGGAGGGAGTGAAATAGCCAGAGGGTCTGAGGGAAGAGAGTGGGGGTGACAGGATGGGCTGGGTGTGAGAAAGAGGGGGTGGAGACAGGTTATGGTGTGAGGGTGGGATATTTTGGGGACAGGGTAGAAGAGGATTTTTGCCTTTGTCCTGTCTGACCTGTCACCTTTGTCCTGTCTGACCTGTCACCTTTGTCCTGTCTGACCTGTCGCCTTTGTCCTGTCTGACCTGTCGCCTTTGCCCTGTCTGACCTGTCGCCTTTGCCCTGTCTGACCTGTCGCCTTTGCCCTGTCTGACCTGTCGCCTTTGTCCTGTCTGACCCGTCGCCTTTGTCCTGTCTGACCCGTCGCCTTTGTCCTGTCTGACCCGTCGCCTTTGTCCTGTCTGACCCGTCGCCTTTGTCCTGTCTGACCCGTCGCCTTTGTCCTGTCTGACCCGTCGCCTTTGTCCTGTCTGACCTGTCGCCTTTGTCCTGTCTGACCTGTCGCCTTTGTCCTGTCTGACCTGTCGCCTTTGTCCTGTCTGACCCGTCGCCTTTGTCCTGTCTGACCCGTCGCCTTTGTCCTGTCTGACCCGTCGCCTTTGTCCTGTCTGACCCGTCGCCTTTGTCCTGTCTGACCCGTCGCCTTTGTCCTGTCTGACCTGTCGCCTTTGTCCTGTCTGACCTGTCGCCTTTGTCCTGTCTGACCTGTCGCCTTTGTCCTGTCTGACCTGTCGCCTTTGTCCTGTCTGACCTGTCGCCTTTGTCCTGTCTGACCTGTCGCCTTTGTCCTGTCTGACCTGTCGCCTTTGTCCTGTCTGACCCGTCGCCTTTGTCCTGTCTGACCTGTCGCCTTTGTCCTGTCTGACCTGTCGCCTTTGTCCTGTCTGACCTGTCGCCTTTGTCCTGTCTGACCTGTCGCCTTTGTCCTGTCTGACCTGTCGCCTTTGTCCTGTCTGACCTGTCGCCTTTGTCCTGTCTGACCTGTCGCCTTTGTCCTGTCTGACCTGTCGCCTTTGTCCTGTCTGACCCGTCGCCTTTGTCCTGTCTGACCCGTCGCCTTTGTTCTGTCTGACCTGTCGCCTTTGTCCTGTCTGACCTGTCGCCTTTGTCCTGTCTGACCTGTCGCCTTTGTCCTGTCTGACCCGTCGCCTTTGTCCTGCCTGACCTGTCGCCTTTGCCCTGTCTGACCTGTCGCCTTTGTCCTGTCTGACCCGTCGCCTTTGTCCTGTCTGACCCGTCGCCTTTGTCCTGTCTGACCCGTCGCCTTTGTTCTGTCTGACCTGTCGCCTTTGTCCTGTCTGACCCGTCGCCTTTGTCCTGTCTGACCCCTCGCCTTTGTCCTGTCTGACCCGTCGCCTTTGTCCTGTCTGACCCGTCGCCTTTGTCCTGCCTGACCCGTCGCCTTTGTCCTGTCTGACCCGTCGCCTTTGTCCTGTCTGACCCCTCGCCTTTGTCCTGTCTGACCCGTCGCCTTTGTCCTGTCTGACCCGTCGCCTTTGTCCTGCCTGACCCGTCGCCTTTGTCCTGTCTGACCCGTCGCCTTTGTCCTGTCTGACCTGTCGCCTTTGTCCTGTCTGACCCGTCGCCTTTGTCCTGTCTGACCTGTCGCCTTTGTCCTGTCTGACCTGTCGCCTTTGTCCTGTCTGACCTGTCGCCTTTGTCCTGTCTGACCTGTCGCCTTTGTCCTGCCTGACCCGTCGCCTTTGTCCTGTCTGACCCGTCGCCTTTGTCCTGTCTGACCCCTCGCCTTTGTCCTGTCTGACCCGTCGCCTTTGTCCTGTCTGACCCGTCGCCTTTGTCCTGCCTGACCCGTCGCCTTTGTCCTGTCTGTCCCGTCGCCTTTGTCCTGTCTGACCTGTCGCCTTTGTCCTGTCTGACCCGTCGCCTTTGTCCTGTCTGACCCGTCGCCTTTGCCCTGTCTGACCCGTCGCCTTTGCCCTGTCTGACCCGTCGCCTTTGCCCTGTCTGACCTGTCGCCTTTGCCCTGTCTGACCTGTCGCCTTTGCCCTGTCTGACCTGTCGCCTTTGTCCTGTCTGACCCGTCGCCTTTGTCCTGTCTGACCCGTCGCCTTTGTCCTGTCTGACCCGTCGCCTTTGTCCTGTCTGACCCGTCGCCTTTGTCCTGTCTGACCCGTCGCCTTTGTCCTGTCTGCCCGTCACCTTTGCCCTGCCTGACCCGCCGCCTTTGCCCTGCCTGACCCCTCGCCTTTGCCCTGTCTGACCCGTCGCCTTTGTCCTGCCTGACCTGTCACCTTTGTCCTGTCTGACCTGTCGCCTTTGTCCTGTCTGACCTGTCGCCTTTGTCCTGTCTGACCTGTCGCCTTTGTCCTGTCTGCCCGTCACCTTTGCCCTGCCTGACCCGCCGCCTTTGCCCTGCCTGACCCCTCGCCTTTGCCCTGCCTGACCCCTCGCCTTTGCCCTGCCTGACCCCTCGCCTTTGCCCTGCCTGACCCCTCGCCTTTGCCCTGCCTGACCCCTCGCCTTTGCCCTGCCTGACCCCTCGCCTTTGCCCTGCCTGACCCCTCGCCTTTGCCCTGCCTGGCCTGTCGCTGGTTTGGGATATCTGGGTGCTCAGTGACTCTCCTGTTGGCAGCAAGTCTGTGTTCCAGCATTTACATAGGTTCAAGGTGGGAGTCCTGAAGAACCTACAACGCTTCTTCTGTGAGCTGAAGCAGCAACTGCAGCAGATCGAGGGCGACACCCAACCTGTGGATTATATCCTGCGTCAGCAGCTCCCAGCTGTGGAAGCCAAGGTAAGTGGAGACTGAGTGACTGTGTTCAAACCAATCCCCACCTTAACCCACCCCCCCCTCAATTTCCCCCATCTATCTGTCACCCACCTACCCATCCAGCAGCTCCCCCCCATACATCCATCTATCCCATCACCCCATCACCAGCATTATTCTTCTCTCCCCCCCCACCACCACACACACACACATACACACACACACACACACAGAAACAAACCGGCACCCTGTGAGTATCGGAGCAATTTTTAATTTCCGCCAAGGAGGACCAGGAAACTGATAGTGACAGGGTACAATAAAAACCATAAAAACAGACTGTGCAAAAAGGAAACGATTAGCTAATGTGCAGTCAAAGGCAGGAGAATTTGTAATGAGGAATAAGGAAATGGCAGAGAGAGTGAACAAGCTCTCAATGGAGAGAAAGGGGCAAAATAGCTCCCGGAAATAGAGATCCAGGAGATACATGAGGAACCGATAAGAGTTAGTGTTCGCAAAAAAAAAGAAGGTCGTGATGGAGAAATTAATGGGACGAAAAGCTGCTAATTTCCCCGAACCTGATGACCTGCCACCCAGAGTGTGGAAGAAGGAGGCTGTAGAGATACTGGATGTATTGGCAATCATCTCTCAAATCCTGTACATTCTGGACAGGTTCCTGAAGGTGGAAAATGTAACTGCACTGTTTAAAAAAGGAGTGAGTGAGAGAGAGAGAAAACGGGGAACTACAGACCGGTTAGCCTGATACCAGCAGTCGGGGAAAACACGAGAATTTAGTGTCCAGTTATCACATCCTTTACAATAAATTGTATAATCATCAGATTTGGCAGAGTCAGCATGGATCGAGGAAAGGCAAATCACATTTGACAAACCTTTTGGAATTTTTTTGAGAAAGTTGACAGATAGAGGAGAATGAGTGGATGTGGTATATTTGGATTTCCAGAAGGAATGCTGAGCACCCGCAGGAAACCCACACAGACATGGGGAGAATGTGCAAACTCCATCCAAGCTGGGAATTGAACCCAGGTCCCTGGCGCTGTGAAGCAGCAGTGCTAACCACCGTGCCACCCAATATCTATCTATGTATGTGTACAGGTGATGCAAGAGGGGAGGTTTTTAATTTCCGCAGACACTGGGACCAGTTCTGCGGGATTTGGGACCTGCACAACCTGAATGGGTTGTATCTCCACAGGCCAGGGCCTAATATTCTAACCAGTTGGTTTGCTGCTGCTGGAGAGAACATAAGAACATAAGAAATAGGAGCAGGAGTAGGCCATCTGGCCCTTCGAGCCTGCCCCGCCATTCAATAAGATCATGGCTGATCTGTCGTGACTCAGCTCCACCTTCCCGCCCTCTCCCCATAACCCTTAATCCCTTCTCTTATCAAAAACCCATCAACCCGTTTCTTAAAAATATTTAGCGAGGCAGCCTCCACCACTTCAACGGGCAGAGAATTCCAGAGATTCACCACCCTTTGAGTGAAGAAGTTCCTCCTCAACTCTGTTCTAAACCGCCCCCCCTTTATCTTGAGGCTGTGCCCCCTAGTCCTACTATCTTTTTTGAGCGGGAAGAGTCTCTCCACCTCTATCCTATCCATCCCATTCATCATCTTATACGTCTCAATGAGATCTCCCCTCATTCTTCTAAACTCTAACGAGTACAAGCCTAGTTTATTCAGCCTCTCCTCATAGCTCAATCCCCTCAACTCCGGTATCAGCCGAGTAAACCTCCTCTGCACTCCCTCCAGGGCCAAAATATCCTTGCGCAGGTGCGGCGCCCAAAACTGCACACAGTACTCCAGCTGCGGCCTCACCAATGCCCTATACAGCTGTAGCAAGACCTCCCTACTTTTATATTCAATCCCCCTCGCTATGAAGGCCAGCATCCCATTCGCCTTCCTGACCACCTGCTGCACCTTCAAGCTGGGTTTTTGCGACTCATGCACAAGGACCCCGAGGTCCCTCTGCACCGTCGCCTGCTGCAGTTTTTTGCCCCGTAAGTAATAGTCCTTCCTACCATTCCTCCTACCAAAGTGGACCACCTCACACTTGCCAACATTAAATTCCATTTGCCATTTCCTGGCCCATTCGCCCAGCCTATCTAGATCCTTCTGCAGACTCTCCACACCCTCCGCACAATTTGCCTTTCCCCCAATCTTGGTGTCATCAGCAAATTTCGACACCCTGCACTCGGTTCCCTCCTCCAGATCATCTATATAAATGGTAAATAGCTGAGGCCCCAGCACCGACCCCTGGGGCACCCCACTAGTCACCAACCGCCAATCCGAATAGCATCCATTGACCCCCACTCTCTGCCTCCTATTTGACAACCAATCCTCTATCCACGCTAACACCCTACCCCCAACTCCATGTCCCCTGACCTTCTGCAATAACCTCTTGTGAGGTACCTTGTCAAACGCCTTCTGAAAATCCAGAAAGACCACATCCACCGGCTCTCCTCCATCCCACTGCCCTAGACACGAACTTGTCAGTGGGATGTGGGAACCAGGAGGTCATTACAAGAGAGAGCAACCGTGGTGCACAAAAAGAATTGAGAGGGACAACACGAGATTAGGAAGTAGTAACGTATTGGGCGGGGTCAGAGTTAGGGGGACTGTAAAGAACATACGAAATGGAAGCAGACTCGAGCCCGCTCTGCCATTCAATAAGATCATGCCTCACCTGTTTGTATTTCGAATTCTGGATGCCCTTCCACCCCCAGTAACCTTTCATCCACTTACCTATCAGGAATCTATCTACATCTGCCTTAAAAGTATTTAGTGACCCCCCCCTCCTCCACTGCCTTCTCAGGCTGAGAGTTCCAAAGTCGCACAACCCTCTGAGAAAGAATAATTCTCCTCATCTCTGCTCTAAAAGGATGACCCCCAATTTTAAAACATTGCCCCCTAGTTCTGGACACACCCACAAGAGGGAACATACTTTCCACAGGGGGACGAGTCGCAGGACGAGTAACCCAGTGATCGGGTTCCAGTCCCAACGTGGCAGATGGCAACTTGGAAAAAAATCTCTCTCTGACTATCTTTCTGTCTCCCTATTGCACCCTCCACATCCCAACTCACTCTCTCTCATGCTCTCTGTTGCTCCCCTCCCGCCCCCCCATCCCAACTCTCTCTCTCCCTCTAACACGATCTCTTTGTCTCTGTCATAGCTGAAGAATTTTATCCTGATGCTAATGATTGACATCACTTCACGTCAGCGAGTTATCTCCAGAATATTGACGCCCAGTGTTAAAAGGGAAATGACTGCTGCCTATGAGGGTAAGCAAACTACAGACACTCTTTATCACCAGCCCCGAAACCAGCATGGTTTAAAAAAAAGGTAAAGGTTCACCTCTGGGGTCTGCAGTCACGTGGAACCCCAATCTTGTAATGTGTAAGAAGTCTCACCACACCAGGTTAAAGTCCAACAGGTTTATTTGGAATCACGAGCTTTCGGAGTGCTGCTCCTTCATCAGGTGGTGTGGAGAGACAGCTGATACAAACATGGCATATATAAACAATCTATCTGTCTGTAATAAAAAACACAAAACATCCCCTAATTGTGGCAAAAACTTCACTGAACAGTTGTCTTCCTAAACCAAAAGAGAGAAATGCTGGAAGATCTCAGCAGTTTTGGCAGCATCTGTAAGGAGAGAAAAGAGCTGATGTTTCGAGTAAGGGACTCAGTAAGCTGATGGAGAGGCTTCTGAGGGACAAGATTTACGAGCATTTGGAGAGGTTTGACATGATCAGGAATAGTCAGCATGGATTTGTCAAGGGCAGGTCGTGCCTTACGAGCCTAGTTGAGTTCTTCGATAATGTGACTGAACACATTGACGAAGGAAGTGCCGTGGACGTAGTGTACATGGACTTCAGCAAGGCTTTTGATAAGGTCCCCCATGCAAGACTTCTTGAGAAGGTGAGAGGGCATGGGATCCAAGGGCCTTTGGCCTTGTGGATCCAGAACTGGCTTGCCTGCAGAAGGCAGAGAGTGGTTGTGGATGGGTCTTTTTCGGAATGGAGGTCAGTCACCAGTGGGGTGCCACAGGGATCTGTTCTGGGACCCTTGCTGTTTGTCATTTTCATAAATGACCTGGATGAGGAAGTGGAGGGATGGGTTAGCAAGTTCGCTGATGACACGAAGGTCGGCGGTGTTGTGGATGGTCTGGAAGGATGTCAAAAGTTGCAGCAGGACATAGATAGGATGCAGGAATGGGCGGAGAAGTGGCAGATGGACTTCAACGCGGATAAATGTGTAGTCGTCCATTTCGGCAGAAGCAACGGGATGAACGAGGACACTATTAAGGGCAGGGGTCTTAGTAGCATTGAAGAGCAGAAGGATCTCGGGGTCCGGGTTCACAGGACTCTTAAATCGGCCTCGCAGGTGGAGGAGGTGGTCAAGAAGGCGTATGGTGTACTGGCCTTCATTAATCGAGGGATTGAGTTTAGGAGTCGGGAGGTAATGCTGCAACTTTACAGGACCCTCGTCGGGCCTCATTTGGAGTACTGTGTGCAGTTCTGGTCGCCTCACTATAGGAAAGACGTAGAAGCTATTGAAAGGGTGCAGAGGAGATTTACAAGGATGTTGCCTGGACTGGGAGGCATGCCTTATGAAGATAGGTTGAGGGAGCTGGGACTCTTTTCCCTGGAGAGGCGAAGGTTGAGAGGCGACCTGATAGAAGTTTATAAAATGTTGAGAGGAATAGATAGGGTGGACTCTCGGAGGCTATTTCCCCGGGTTGAAATGGTCGCTACGAGAGGACACAGATTTAAGGTGCGGGGAGGGAAGTACAGAGGTGATGTTAGGGGTAAGTTTTTCACTCAGAGGGTGGTGAGTGAATGGAATCGGCTGCCGTCGTCGGTGGTGGAGGCGAACTCGCTGGGGTCTTTTAAAAGACTTCTGGATGAGTATATGGGGTTTAATGAGATTGGGGGTTATAGATAGGTCTATAGATTGGTGGGGTTGATGCGATCGGCGCAACTCGAGGGCCGAAGGGCCTGTTTGTGCTGTAATGTTCTATGTTCTATGAGTCAGGATGACTCTGCCAAAACTAAAAAGGCACAGGAAGTCCCTCTGACCCTCTGACAGTGCGGCGCTCCCTCAGCACTGACCCTCTGACAGTGCGGCGCTCCCTCAGCACTGACCCTCTGACAGTGCGGCGCTCCCTCAGCACTGACCCTCTGACAGTGCGGCGCTCCCTCAGCACTGACCCTCTGACAGTGCGACGCTCCCTCAGCGCTGACCCTCTGACAGTGCGGCGCTCCCTCAGCACTGACCCTCTGACAGTGCGGCACTCCCTCAGCACTGACCCTCTGACAGTGCGGCGCTCCCTCAGCACTGACCCTCTGACAGTGCGGCGCTCCCTCAGCACTGATCCTCTGACAGTGCGGCGCTCCCTCAGCACTGACCCTCTGACAGTGCGGCGCTCCCTCAGTACTGACCCTCTGACAGTGCGGCGCTCCTTCAGCACTGACCCTCTGACAGTGCGGCGCTCCCTCAGCACTGACCCTCTGACAGTGCGGCGCTCCCTCAGCACTGACCCTCTGACAGTGCGGCGCTCCCTCAGCACTGACCCTCTGACAGTGCGGCGCTCCCTCAGCACTGACCCTCTGACAGTGCGGCGCTCCCTCAGCACTGACCCTCTGACAGTGCGGCACTCCCTCAGCGCTGACCCTCTGACAGTGCGGCACTCCCTCAGCACTGACCCTCTGACAGTGCGGCACTCCCTCAGCACTGACCCTCTGACAGTGCGGCACTCCCTCAGCACTGACCCTCTGACAGTGCGGCACTCCCTCAGCACTGACCCTCTGACAGTGCGGCACTCCCTCAGCACTGACCCTCTGACAGTGCGGCACTCCCTCAGCACTGACCCTCTGACAGTGCGGCACTCCCTCAGCACTGACCCTCTGACAGTGCGGCACTCCCTCAGCACTGACCCTCTGACAGTGCGGCACTCCCAGGTGGATATTAAACATCCCCTGTCTACTGTGTTGACAGAGTCGGGGAGGTCCCCCTGCTGTTCTGGCCAATATTTATTTATTTTGTTAATTTATTTATTCATTCGTGTTCCGGCTGGCCAGCATTTATTACCCTTGAGAAAGTGTTGGTGAGCTGCCTTCTTGAGCTGCTGCAGTCCCTGAGGTGTAGGTACACCCACGGTGCTGTTAGGGAGGGAGTCCCAGGATTGTGACCCAGTGACAGTGAAGGAACAGCCGATGTATTTCCAAATCAGGATAGTGAGTGACTCGGAGGGGAATCTCCAGGTGGGGGGTGTTCCCAGGTATCTGCTGCTCCTGTCCTTCTAGATGGAAGTGATGGTGGGTTTGGAAGGTGCTGCCTAAGGAGCCTTGGTGAGTTGCTGCAGTGCATCTTGTAGATGGTACACACGGCTGTCACTGTGTGTTGGTGGTGGAGGGAGTGGATGTTTGTGGATGGGGTGCTGATCAAGTGGGGCTGCTTTATCCTGGATGGTGTCGAGCTTCTCGAGTGTTGTTGGAGCTGCCCCCAACCAGGCAAGTGCGGATTATTCCATCACACTGCTGGCTTGTACCTTGTAGATAAATAGACTTTGGGAGTTTTAGGAGGTGAGTTAGTCACTGCAGGATTCCTGCTCTTGCAGCCACAGTATTTATCAAGAACATTAGAATTCCTGCAGTGCAGAAGGAGACCATTTGGCCCATTGAGTCTCCATGGATTTAGCATCCTACTCAAGCCCTATCACTGTAAACCCATATGTTCATCCTGCCAATCCACATAACCTGCACATCTTTGGACTGTGGGAGGAAACCGGAGCACCCGGAGACACAGAGAGAACGTGCAAATCCCACTCACTCAGCCAAGGCAAGAATTGAAAACGGGTCCCTGGTGCTGTGAGGCAGTAGTGGTCAACAGTAACCCCAAGGATGTTGACAGTGGGGGATTCAGTGACGGTGACACCATTGAATATCAAGAGGCGGTGGTTAGAGTGTCTCTTATTGGTGATGGTGCAGGCGACAGTGCAGAGGGACCTGGGGGTCCTTGTGCATGAGTCGCAAAAACCCAGCCTGCAGGTGCAGCAGGTGGTCAGGAAGGCGAATGGGATGCTGGCCTTCATAGCGAGGGGGATTGAATATAAAAGTAGGGAGGTCTTGCTGCAACTGTACAGGGCATTGGTGAGGCCGCAGCTGGAGTACTGTGTGCAGTTTTGGTCGCCACACTTACGCGAGGATATTTTGGCCTTGGAGGAAGTGCAGAGGAGGTTTACTAGGCTGATGCCGGAGTTGAGGGGGTTGAGCTATGAGGAGAGGCTGAATGAACTAGGCTTGCACTCGTTAGAGTTTAGAAGAATGAGGGGAGATCTCATTGAGAAGTATAAGATGATGAATGGGATGTATAGGATAGAGGTGGAGAGACTCTTCCCGCTCAGAAAGGACAGTAGGACTAGGGGGCACAGCCTCAAGATAAAGGGGGGGTGGTTTAGAACGGAATTGAGGAGGAACTTCTTCACTCAAAGGGTGGTGAATCTCTGGAATTCTCTGTCCGTTGAAGTGGTGGAGGCTGCCTCGCTAAATATTTTCAAGAAGTGGGTTGATGGGTTTTTGATAAGAGAAGGGATTAAGGGTTATGGGGAGAGGGCGGGAATGTGGAACTGAGCCACGACAGATCAGCCATGATCTTATTGAATGGCGGGGCAGGCTCGAGGGGCTAGATGGCCTCCTCCTGCTCCTATTTCTTATGTTCTTATGGTCATTGCCTGGCATCTGTGTGGTGTGAATGTTACAGCCACTCGTCAGCACAAGCCTGGATATTGTCCAGATCTTGCTGCATTTCCACATGGAGGGCTTCAGTATCTGAGGAGTGTCGAACGATGCTGAACATTGTGCAATCATCCACGACCATCCCCGTTCCTGACCTTACGATGGAGGGAAGGTCACTGAAGATGGTTGGGCCGAGAACACTAACCCCGAGGGACTCCTGCAGAGATGACCCGGAGCTGAGATGATTGACCTCCAACCACCACAGCCATCTTCCTCTGTACCAGGTCTGACTCCAGTCAGCGGAGAGATTGCCTCCATGTTGACTGGCTGTTTTTTTTAAGCGCTCACACTCGATTAATTATGACCTTGATGTCAAGGACTGCGGGTTCTTGAGTTCAGGTCTTGGGTGAAGACCGATATCAGTGAAACCGATTACCTGGACATTATTACATCGCTGTTGGTGGGATCCTGCTGTGCCATGATTAAGCTGCTGCATTTCTAACATTCCCAATTGACTGCACGTTATTGGTGGAAAGGAGTTTTGGGACGTACCCGTGCTTGTAAATGGTGCTGTAGAGATACAAGTCTGCGACTCCTGTCTAGGCTTGTACAAACTAGGCTTGTACTCGTTAGAGTTTAGAAGAATGAGGGGAGATCTCATTGAGACGTATAAGATGATGAATGGGATGGATGGGATAGAGGTGGAGAGACTCTTCCCGCTCAAAAAAGACAGTAGGACTAGGGGGCACAGCCTCAAGGTAAAGGGGGGGGGGGCGGTTTAGAACAGAGTTGAGGAGGAACTTCTTCACTCAAAGGGTGGTGAATCTCTGGAATTCTCTGCCCGTTGAAATGGTGGAGGCTGCCTCGCTAAATATTTTTAAGAAGCGGGTTGATGGGTTTTTGATAAGAGAGGGATTAAGGGTTATGGGGAGAGGGCGGGAATGTGGAACTGAGCCACGACAGATCAGCCATGATCTTATTGAATGGCGCGGCAGGCTCGAAGGGCCAGATGGCCTACTCCTGCTCCTATTTCTTATGTTCTTATGTTCTTATGTCATCGTTTTGTTCTGAAAGGTGAGTATTGGAGGAGTGAGGGGAGGTTGGTGAGGGGAGAGGACGGTTTAGTCTGTCGGGGTAGGGGGGTGAGGAGAGATTTTCACTTTTGTACACCTTCTCTCTGCAGCTTGTCAGTCTCAGACTGGATCGGGTTCCTTTACTCGGATGAAATCTCACATGGAGCAGTACGTTCACTTAAACAAGGACCACATCTTCTGCACTGCGGCCAAAAAGCTCATGGATCAACTCCACTTGTTACAGGTAAGCGGCTGGGGGAAAGGTCCCTGCTGGACTGGGGAATGGCTCCTCGCCACTGAGGTGGTGGGGGAGGGGCTGTCAACTGCAGGGGGGCGGGGGGTGAACTTAGGAGCAGATGTAGGCCATTCAGCCCTCGGAGCCTGCTCCACCATTCAGGCTGATCTGCTCGTTGTCTCAGCTCCGCTTCCCTGTCTGCTTCCTGTAACCCTTGTCCCTCTTATCAATCAAGTATCTGTCCTACAGTCTGGACCGTATTCGCTGACCCAGCTCACACTGCTCTGTGGGGTAGTGAATGGCGCAGAGTAACCACTCTGGGAGAAATCATCTCCATTCTAAAAGGGAGGGCTCTTATTTTGAAAGTTTGGTTCTCGTTTCCTCCATGAGAGAAAACATCCCCTCCCTGCCCAATCCCCTCCCTGTCCAATCCCCCCCCTGTCCAATCCCCTCCCTGTCCAATCCCCTCCCTGTCCAATCCCCCCCCTGCCCAATCCCCCCCCTGCCCAATCCCCTCCCTGTCCAATCCCCCCCCCCTGTCCAATCCCCTCCCTGTCCAATCCCCTCCCTGTCCAATCCCCCCCCTGCCCAATCCCCTCTCTGTCCAATCCCCCCCCTGCCCAATCCCCCCCCTGCCCAATCCCCCCCCCCTGCCCAATCCCCCCCCCTGCCCAATCCCCCCCCTGCCCAATCCCCCCCTGTCCAATCCCCCCCCTGTCCAATCCCCCCCCTGTCCAATCCCCCCCCTGTCCAATCCCCCCCCTGTCCAATCCCCCCCCTGTCCAATCCCCCCCCTGCCCAATCCCCCCCCTGTCCAATCCCCCCCCTGTCCAATCCCTCCCTGTCCAATCCCCCCCTGTCCAATCCCCCCCCTGTCCAATCCCCCTGTCAATCCCCCCTGTCCAATCCCCCCCCCTGTCCAATCCCCCCCCTGTCCAATCCCCCCCTGTCCAATCCCCCCCTGTCCATCCCCCCTGTCCAATACCCCCCCCTGTCCAATACCCCCCCTGTCCAATACCCCCCCTGTCCAATACCCCCCCTGTCCAATACCCCCCCTGTCCAATACCCCCCCTGTCCAATACCCCCCCTGTCCAATACCCCCCCTGTCCAATACCCCCCCTGTCCAATACCCCCCCTGTCCAATACCCCCCCTGTCCAATACCCCCCCCTGTCCAATACCCCCCCTGTCCAATACCCCCCCTGTCCAATACCCCCCCTGTCCAATACCCCCCCTGTCCAATACCCCCCCTGTCCAATACCCCCCCTGTCCAATACCCCCCCTGTCCAATCCCCCCCCTGCCCAATCCCCCCCCTGCCCAATCCCCCCCCTGTCCCAATCCCCCCCCTGTCCAATCCCCCCCTGTCCAATCCCCCCTGTCCAATCCCCCCCCTGTCCAATCCCCCCCGTCCAATACCCCCCCTGTCCAATCCCCCCCTGTCCAATCCCCCCCCCTGCCCAATCCCCCCCCTGTCCAATCCCCCCCCTGTCCAATCCCCCCCCTGTCCAATCCCCCTCTCTGTCCAATCCCCCCCCTGTCCAATCCCCTCTCCTGTCCAATCCCCCCCTGTCCAATCCCCCCTGTCCATCCCCCCCTGTCCAATCCCCCTCCCTGTCCAATCCCCCCTGTCAATCCCCCCCTGCCCAATCCCCCCCTGTCCAATCCCCCCTGTCCAATCCCCCCCCCCTGCCCAATCCCCCCCTGCCCAATCCCCCCCCTGTCCAATCCCCCCCCCTGTCCAATCCCCCCCCTGTCCAATCCCCCCCCCCTGTCCAATCCCCCCCCTGTCCAATCCCCCCCCCTGTCCAATCCCCCCCCCCTGTCCAATCCCCTCCCTGTCCAATCCCTCCCTGTCAATCCCCCCCCTGTCCAATCCCCCCCCCTGTCCAATCCCCCCCCTGTCCAATCCCCCCCTGTCCAATCCCCCCCCCTGTCCAATCCCCCCCCTGTCCAATCCCCCCCCTGTCCAATCCCCCCCCCTGTCCAATCCCCCCCCTGTCCAATCCCCCCCCCTGTCCAATCCCCCCTCTGTCCAATCCCCCCCCTGTCCAATCCCCCCCCTGTCCAATCCCCCCCCTGTCCAATCCCCCCCCTGTCCAATCCCCCCCCTGTCCAATCCCCCCCCTGTCCAATCCCCCCATGTCCAATCCCCCCCCTGTCCAATCCCCCCCCTGTCCAATCCCCCCCCTGTCCAATCCCCTCCCTGTCCAATCCCCCCCCCTGTCCAATCCCCCTCTCTGTCCAATCCCCCCCCTGTCCAATCCCCCCCCTGTCCAATCCCCCCCCTGTCCAATCCCCCCTGTCCAATCCCCTCCCTGTCCAATCCCCTCCCTGTCCAATCCCCCCCCTGTCCAATCCCCCCCCCCTGCCCAATCCCCCCCCTGTCCAATACCCCCCCTGTCCAATCCCCCCCCCTGTCCAATCCCCTCTCTGTCCAATCCCCCCCCTGTCCAATCCCCCCCTGTCCAATCCCCCCCTGTCCAATCCCCCCCTGTCCAATCCCCTCCCTGTCCAATCCCCCCCCCTGTCCAATCCCCTCTCTGTCCAATCCCCCCCCTGTCCAATCCCCCCCTGTCCAATCCCCTCCCTGTCCAATCCCCTCCCTGTCCAATCCCCCCCCTGTCCAATCCCCCCCCCCCGCCCAATCCCCCCCCCTGTCCAATCCCCTCCCTGTCCAATCCCCCCCCTGTCCAATCCCCCCCCCCCTGCCCAATCCCCCCCCTGTCCAATCCCCTCCCTGTCCAATCCCCCCCCTGTCCAATCCCCCCCCCCCTGCCCAATCCCCCCCCCCTGTCCAATCCCCCCCCTGTCCAATCCCCCCCTGTCCAATCCCCTCCCTGTCCAATCCCCTCCCTGTCCAATCCCCCCCCTGTCCAATCCCCCCCCCCCTGCCCAATCCCCTCCCTGTCCAATCCCCCCCCTGTCCAATCCCCCCCCCCCTGTCCAATCCCCCCCCTGTCCAATCCCCCCCCCCCCCTGTCCAATCCCCCCCCTGTCCAATCCCCCCCCCTGTCCAATCCCCCCCCCCTGTCCAATCCCCTCCCTGTCCAATCCCCCCCCTGTCCAATCCCCCCCCTGTCCAATCCCCCCCCTGTCCAATCCCCCCCCCCCTGTCCAATCCCCCCCCTGTCCAATACCCCCCCTGTCCAATCCCCTCCCTGTCCAATCCCCCCCCTGTCCAATCCCCCCCCTGTCCAATCCCCCCCCTGCCCAATCCCCTCCCTGTCCAATCCCCCCCCTGTCCAATCCCCCCCCTGTCCAATCCCCCCCCCCCCTGTCCAATCCCCCCCCCCTGTCCAATCCCCCCCCTGTCCAATACCCCCCCTGTCCAATCCCCTCCCTGTCCAATCCCCTCCCTGTCCAATCCCCCCCCTGTCCAATCCCCCCCCCCCCTGTCCAATCCCCCCCTGTCCAATCCCCCCCCCCCCTGTCCAATCCCCCCCCTGTCCAATCCCCTCCCTGTCCAATCCCCCCCCTGCCCAATCCCCCCCCTGTCCAATTCCCCCCCCCCTGTCCAATCCCCCCCCTGCCAATCCCCCCCTGTCCAATCCCCCCCCCCCTGTCCAATCCCCCCCCCCCCTGTCCAATCCCCCCCCTGTCCAATCCCCCCCCTGTCCAATCCCCCCCCCTGTCCAATCCCCCCCTGCCCAATCCCCCCCCCTGCCCAATCCCCCCCCTGTCCAATCCCCCCCCCCCCTGTCCAATCCCCCCCCTGCCCAATCCCCCCCCTGTCCAATCCCCCCCCTGTCCAATCCCCTCTCTGTCCAATCCCCCCCCCCCTGCCCAATCCCCCCCCTGTCCAATCCCCCCCCCTGTCCAATCCCCCCCCCTGTCCAATCCCCCCCCCTGTCCAATCCCCCCCCTGTCCAATCCCCTCTCTGTCCAATCCCCCCCCCCCCTGTCCAATCCCCCCCCTGTCCAATCCCCCCCCCTGTCCAATCCCCCCCCTGTCCAAACCACACAGTGAGCACGTGAA